>BGZK01001404.1:0-158787 GCA_005406025.1 Eumeta japonica
TGCTGCTTGTCAAACGGCGTTAGCATTTTATGGTACCAACGCACTGATTTTTCTCATTCATATGTCGTGTATATTTCTCCAACTCATGTCTTACTAATCTGCAACTCTTCAGCTATCGCCATAATTTTATTCCTTCGTCGGCCAGTACCTGTTTTTTTCGATTTCGAACATTTTCCTCCGTCACTACTGTCACAGGACGCCCTATGAGGGATCATCTTACAGCCTCTCGTCCTTGTTGAAATAAGCGAGCCCATTTTGACCATCGTATACGAAGGCGCAGATTCCTGAAGAACTGATACCATGTCTTCAAAAATTTCTTTTTTCCTTCACGAAATACTTTATTATGGCGATGTTCAATATTACTGAGATTTGACGATTCATTGATATGATGACGTTTGTTTCGACAGATAATTTGTTAATGACTTTAATAACGAAAGGAAGCTATATTTATATTAACAAGAAGTGTCGCAATTAGTGGTAATAGTTGTGAAATAATGAGTGAGTCATCGCTAATTATCTTGGGCCGCGGACTTGTCAGCCGCCCCTCGTACAACTCGCTCGATGTTTAATGTTATAAAAGCGGTATATGAAAATATTTAAAGAATATTGAAATAAATGATTCGTTATATTTTAGTGATTGGGCAACAGCAGCAATACAAAAAAGTAGAAAAAAATATGTGAACTTTATGCGGAAGGCACATATCATAAAAGCGAAAATTTAACTGAGTATTCCTACCAGAAATTACTTAAAAACTTTTAAAGACGTATATATCGCAGCCAAAACTATGTTATTATTAATTAATCTTGTGATTTATAACTTGGATAATTGGATAATTATGATAGTAACTTGGTTTTTTTTTTATTTCTAGTTTATTATTTAAGTACGTGAAAAGGGTGATGCCTGGTTATCAATGCATGTGGTATATACAGACTTCAGGAAGGCATTTGACAAAGTCAATCATCAAATACTGTTAAAAAAAACATCTACATGTGGTATTTTTGGCGATTTATTAGAATGGTTTGAATCTTATTTTCAAAATCGTAGTTCTTATGTAATTCTTAACAGGTTCCCGTCTGACATCTTTCCGATCACTTTGGAGGTTCCGAAGGGGTCTATTTTGGGACCTGTTTTATTGAGTATATTTATAATTGATATGACAGTATGTTTTCAAAATAGTGCCTACTATCTTTTTGCGTATGATATAAAGATTGTTAAATAAATAAAGTCTAATAAAGATTGTATGTTTTTACAAGAGGACTATGACAGACTTACTAAATGGTACAAGAAAATAGAATGATTTTGAATGCGAACAGTTGTTATTGATTAAAATTTACAAAAAGTTGAACACCTGATTCGTTTATTTATTACATTGGATGGATTCCGCTCAAACAACTTGACAATATCCGCAATTTAGGAGTTATTATTGAGACACTCCTTAGATTCGATAAGCATATTCACACCTTAGTGAGTAATACCTTCAAAATTTTGGGATTCGTAATTCGCAATTGTAAGGTGTTTGAGAATCCAAAAACAAAAATATATCTGATTAACTCTCTAGTATGCAGCAAGCTAGAATATTGTACCCAGGTATGGAACCCAACATACAAATGTTGCGTTAATAGAATTGAAAGATAGTAAAGAAGATTTCTCTGGCATGCTTCACACAGTTGTGGAATGGTGAAACAATTACCTATGGGTGGTGTTCCAAATAAATATGTAAAATAAAAAAAAAAACAAAAGCATAATGAATGCAATTTGAAGTGTCATAAAGAATATAACTGGGAAAATTGGGAATCGCGATTTTAATCGTCCACTTCACATAGACGACAAAAGTTTGAAAAGTGACATATACATTGCCGATACCTTTGAGAAACCCTGTACTGACATTTTATTATCAATCACAAAATCTTTTAATTTATCTGTCGCTTTGCTGAATCACTACTGAAGCAAACGTTCCGCTTAGTAACATTTTTCTGCTTTTTATCATGAATATGTAAATTCGAAAGACGGTAATTAAGACTTTTAAGCTATTAAAAATGTAAAAGACTGTTGACCTCTGTGGTCTATTACTTAAAATTGTAAACTCTATTATTCATTATATAGCACCACACTTGGCATTTTTCTTCAATAGGCGTCGATGGCGTGTTTTCCGATCTGATATAACAAAGTAAAATGATCCCTTTATTTACTGGTAATAAATGACCATCAATAGTGGTGTTGAACTTGTTCAACAAATTTTTGAAGCCTGCGAAGTTACGCGAGACGTGGTGGGAATGGTTTGTGATCACTTCGAGGCATTTGATTGTATAAATCATTAAATTCTTATTGGGAGGCTACGTCATTATGAGATTACAGACCTGGCACTCGGCCTTCCGAAATGATATTTGAGTAACTGGATTCAGAAGATCGATGTAAATAACATAATATCATAAGGATCTGTGGTCCGCATGGGGATACCACAAAGACCAATCCTTGATCTATATCTGTTTTTAGTATATATTAATGACTTGCCTAGTATTATTTTCGTAGATGACATTTCATCGTTATTTAAAGTTAAAAGTCAACAAAACGCCTATGGTCAGTGAATATTGCTATTTCCAGTGTAGAAAAATGGTTTACTGTAAATTACCTCGTTTTCAATACCAAGAAAACAAAATGTGTATAATTTTCACTTCCGAATGTAAAACATGCATGTGGCATTATTCTATTCCATAATGAGAAATTAGAATTTGTTGATGCTACTCTATTCTTGGAAATTACTCTGGACAACATGCTTAAATGGGCTCTGCATATCAATATGTTGGCGGAAACATATAGTTTTGTTGCATATGCTGTTAACAATATAAGAAATTTGTCAGATTTTCAAACCGCCAGATTAATCTATTTTGACTGTTTCCATAACTTGATGTCATACAACATCTTCCTTTGGGAATATACTGTAGGTATTGTTGGGCTGTTCAGCTACTAACAGGTTGTCGATTACATAAAGTTCACAAATTCCTTTAAGAGGCTCTGTGTGCACCCTGATAATATACAAAATTTACCATTAAACTAATTTAAAATCACTATTAAGCAAACGCTTTTTAAAAAAGTATATTATAAAATTCGTGAATATAAGATTATATTGAAATCTTTAAATTAATGCCTTTATTTCATCGCTCATTTGAAATACGTCATAATATTTTGTAAATTTACACTTTTATCACTCGCTCGAAAGGCAACTTTTTCTCAAGTAAAAAAAGCTAATAACTTAAAGGGTAGCCTTTTCTAATTTTATGATTACAACTACAACTAATACAGAACAATTATGTTCAAAACAATCCAGTACCAAGTCGACTTGGTTATCCCTATGAATATTTACCTCCTAAATATTTGGATATTGTATATTATCCTTTTTTATTGAACATTTTTTTAGTAAGGAACTTAAACATAAAAGGGTAAATATTGTATATCCACAGGGCCCTTATAGAACAAGCGCAGACAGAGCCCCTTAAATAAATGTGTGGCATTACACAGACATCGACTAACATAAACTCACATTATTTTTATTTCTAATAGTGAGTTTCAGTTGGTCAATATTTGTCTTAGACAATTCTAATTTTGTTCTTACATATAATATATTTTTCTATATAAATTCAGATGCTTGATTCAAAAGTCGAATGTCTAAACTTCTAACAGACGCATGAGAGGTCTGTTTGTAGTCCAAGAAATGATAACAAATATAAAGATTCTGTTTTAGACAAATTGACACAATAAAAAAATTATTTTATTTCAAAAAAAAAATTAAAACCACCTTCAAAAACGTATTTACATATTTTTAAACAGATTTCAAAAAGAACTAATCAGTCATTTTTGGAGTCGGTTTCAGCTAAAGCAAGGCAAAAAAACATAAATAAACGTGAATATGAAACGTTAAATATTGAGCCAAAAAGATATTTTCTTAAAAGAGACACAACTGTGTCTGATTTATCTTTAGCTGGAACCGACTGCAAAAACTAATGATTAGTTGTTTTTGAAGTCTGTTTAAAAATTTTTTATACAGGTTTTTGAAAGCAGCTTTTATATATTTATTAAGTAAATTATTTTATTTCACATTTTTAGTTATCGAGTAAACTTATAATTTATTTAGCTATTTTATATGTGGATTAGGTCATGGTTAATAACATCGACCAGGCATCTTTTTTGCTTTGGCACAAAACAAGTTGACAAGCAGCTCTGATTTCAAATTTATTGGAGTTTACTCCTTAAGAATCGATTTCATATTTAGTCCCGGGGTATGGAATTTTATGGGAGTAAAATCAAGTGTTAGATAAATGACGTTACGCTATCGTCATGGTTACTGAAATAAATAAATCGTCATGGTTACAGTTTACATTTCAATCAATCAGAATGTGACAAATATAATAGATTTTCTCCACGAATCATTGTTAGTGTATACAGAAGGGGGTTCAAAACTATTGAAGAAACGTTACCATGAACTTCCACTTATACTTGGTGGAGATTTTAATATTGATATTAATAAAGAAGATGGTTTCCGTTTAGTACAATTTCTGAAAGATGAACTGAACTTAGATTTAATTTCTGACAGAACACTAGAGGGACAACTAGATATGGTACAACTATTGACGCGATGTTTTCACGATTTATCACACATGTATTTTCCGACAGACATGTATCATATTTTAGTTACCATAAACCAATTGTTTCAGTGTTTAATGATACCGCTATTGTTCCTGTGATAAACATTACGCATGATAACGTCAATGATAAAGAAAATCAATCTTACTAAAAATTTTATTGTATAACTTAATTATTTTCAATATTTTCTTCAATGACGAATTAATTTTTTTACTATTAACATAAATAAATGAATTGTGTGTTATGCTTTGAATAATATAATAGATGCTTTCATTTACCATTATACTAATCTATATGTACGATATCATCTTAAAGCAGTAAACTCCATTCGTGCGTCGGAGCTGACACACTTTTTTGTCCACCAGTAGTTATTCCAGGGTCTTTACATTCGTAGTTAGAGTGCAACTACCAAATTATTATTATACAAACTGTCTAAATTATATGTATTCTTTGTAATATAATATGTTTACAATTCACACATTATACATTTTTATTCAGTTCCACATTATATTAATTTACTATATTTCTACCGTTATCGCTAAGAGGTCTGATGTATTCCTGCTACGATTGTCACGTTGAAATTATATAAATGAATGGAAATATGCAGGATTAATAAGTAATTAATTTTAATTCAGTGTATACAGGTTTTGCTAATAGTCATTGAAGAATAGTTTCTGGAAACGAACAGTATTATCCCTAATATCATCTCAGCAGCATGATATGATAATTACCATACGCAAAACCTTAAACAACTAAAAAAAGAGCTCAAACATACCACGTGCCTATAATATTTGAGGGTTTCCCTTGACTTTCCTAGAATCTCATCATCAAATCTTGACTTGGCGACTATAAGGCCACCTTGAGAATATGCCCTTTCAAACAAAAAAAAAATCGAAATCTGTCCACAATTGAATAAATTATCCCTGAACATACATAAAAAAATTCAAACAACGAACATAGAACCTCCTCCTTTTTTGAAGTTGGTTAAAAAAAGCGCTTCATCAATGTGTGAATCTACAACCTAACCCCAAGTTACTGTTTGCGGTTATTGCGTCTGTGCAGTTTAACATCATAAACTATGCAGAAAATATGTTTTGGCCACGTGGATTTTTTAAAACTCTTATTTTAGTATTTATGTATCAAAAAAGAAGTACTCGGCTATTTTATGGTTTCAAAGTATGACACAAGTAAGTATGGTTCCTCCGAAGTATGATTCCTCCGAAAATATATGAATATATGCAAAAAATATATGTTAGGCCTTCTAAAATTTTTATAACATATTTAATTAACTCCATGATGCGAATAAAAATTATTAAATTAATACAAAAGAAAGGTCTTATAGGTAGACATCAGGCACGAGAGAGAAATCTTACCTTTGGACACTGGCTCTGTATGCACGAATTATTTTGAAACAGTTTATTCTTTTGAACATAGTACAAAGAGCGAATGGTGACCACGTCGTAACATTCAACGTTGTTTTTTAAAGATTTGTAAAATTAATTACAAAAAATAAAAAATGCGTCTATAATCATATGTATAATTCTGTATATAATATTAATGTAAAACTAATTCTGTTACAAGTTTTTAAAATAAAATATTTAAAATGAATAAATATTTACATTTACTTATTTTTTCTTTATTATATTACGTAACTAACCACTAACGATGCGATGTAATTGTACGGGTCGTCTAGTTATTATACATTAATTAATCTATGAATCTTTATTTTATTCACTCATTTTTCAAAAAGAATAAACTGCTCCAAAATACTCTGTATACAGAGCCCTCACTACAAGGTAAACTCAATCTCGCCTTCCTTGCCTGCCTGAGCTGCCTGCATGACTCGATAAGTTTTCTCTCTCGTGTCTATGTACTCATAAGAGTTTTGTCGCATTCACTTACATTTTTTTATTTGCGTCAGGGAATTTCTTCGTGTTCATCTGGCTTTTTGCACGTATTTTCAATATCAATTATTAAACATGCTAATTTTGCACGCTAATTTTACATGCTAAACAAATAATTTTAGAATGCCTAAATATATGTAAAGAAAAATATAATTTTCTTTCATTTAAATGTTCCCCCCGCATCAAGTGTCATCGTGACAGATCGCGACACGGATATTTATTGCTGTCATGAGAAATCAGTTTAATTAAAGACAATCAGGTTTTGCTAATAAAAAGCTTAGAACCGTAATTGTGATTTTGGAATCGAAATTGTGATTAATAACATTAAATGCCGTTTTTTTTTTTCTTACAGAGAAACTCAGTTGTGTTTTGATCACTAAACGGTGTCGTCCATATCGCCATGAATAGAAAATAGTATCTTATATATACATTTTAATAAAATATTTTCGAGTGAGTCGGGTGACACTTTAAAACCGATAGAAAGATTAAAAAGTTCCAAGTTGTCTAAAACACATTTTTTTGTTTGTATTTTTCAAAACATCGCTGCGCAGTAGCGCAATAATCGAAAACACTACCTGTCTCATGATTGTACATTCACATATTGATAAAAGACTGTTTTTATTATTATCATGTGAACTTGCCTAAAATACCTTCTCTCTGAGTTCGTGATAAGCTCTCCATGTGTGATGTGATGCATTTCCATGATATTCGCCTCTCAGTTTTCCGTGACCGACTCGTATCCTATCACATTGGAGGGCTCAAATTCCGTGCAAAAAATCATCTCGTACCTCTACTACATCTCTTCAGGAAATGGTTTGATTACACTATCTTCGTCAACATAGCGGTAGGACAATAAAACCCGTAACGTAAGCAAACAAGTATATTTGGCACCAGGAATCTCAGTTCCGTACGTAAATTTCTACAACTCGGACCGCTTCAAGGTGCACCTCCATAGAAATCGTTAAAGCCCTAAAATACCAATATAAAAAGTTTATATGTATAATATTCATTTAAAGTATTAAGATTTAGCCTGAATGTCAGCATGCCTTTTTATTCACGCATGTTAATAAAAAATATAGTTTGTTTGGATATCTAAATATCCGTATCTTTTATATTTTATATATTTAACTCATACCATTGTCACTTTCTTCATCAAAAAAACTGAAATATTTGTACATCAGTTTAATGATATATTACATAGCCAGGAACTTTGTCACATACATAGATTGCAATAAATTGTTTTGCAAGACAAATTTGATTTATGTAAATTTGAAATTATTGTAAATTAATCATCTGTCTACAAATGTCTTACAACCAGTTTGCTACATCGACAAAACTTAATTCATTAGTAACCGCAAAAAATAGTAAAACTATTACAGTCCAAGCCTCATCAAGGGTCGTGTCATCTACTATAGCTTGTAATATTTGTTTCTTATAAATATTCCTCACCTTTATTATGTCGATATTTATGTATAGTAATTGGATTTACATTTACGATGCCATCAAATTTTATGAATCTATTAATTTTTAAGTACCTTCTTTTGTATATTGATATCACAAACAATATATGATCTCATTATTCAGGTCAAATAAAGTTATATTGCAAAGGCGCTGACACGGTCATTTATCCGCGGCTGGCGCCGCAGGGCGGTCAGAAATATAGTGAAGTGACGCTAAGCCACCTGGAACAGTTTGCGACCGAAGGCTTGCGTACGCTCGTTTTCGCCGTCGCTGACATCGCCGACGCCGACTACGAGGTACTACTCTTTGTCCACCTGTTAGCTATAAATTTACACTAATAACCAATTGATTTTTCATTTGTTTTTTTGTATAATTTGAAGATCGCTTTCATTTTATGTTGAAGCCTATGTCATGACGAGTTAACAAACAATGTAATTCAATGTACGCAAAAGAAAGAACCGATATCTCAGCTTCCGTCGAAACATTATATATGTTTCTAGTGTCATATGTGTAAAGATCGCCTTCATCGCACAGGCCCAGAGGGTCTTACCAAATGGCTCTCTACTATAAATGTGTGCGATCGATGTTAACTAACGAAATCTCATATGAGATCTAGAGTGTCGAAATTTACATTTGGTACTCAAATACCGGTAACGTTTAGATGTTACCGTTTATAGAAATAGAAAGAATTGCAAACGTTTAAAATTAAAAAAAAATATCGTGATGTCAGATGTTATCGACTTCTTAACATGCTTTTATAAGTTCGAACACTTTCAACTTTGAATTTGAATTCAACTCTGAATATCAGTGTATACTGTTTAAACTCTATGACTGTCAGTGCGCAATTGTCGCCAAGTCACCACAATCATATTTACCTTATAGACATATAGTTTTGCACCATCCTTCAAGATTTTAATTCAAAAAGATACGTGTTTAACATTGGATAAAATGAAACTTTTTTATTTTATTACCTGCTAGCTTTCGCCCGCAGCTCCGCCCGCTTGAATATAATATAAAGAATTGTCAGCCGTGATCCCGATGCTGGCCCTGCTTTTGATTCCGATTCTGGTTTCTATTTTGATTCCAATCTAGATTCCGGTTCTATTCAATAATACGAAATGTAAAAAAATAGCAGCGAAATAGAAACTATGGCGTGTATTACTCCGATATATAAACTAACTAATAATGCACCCAATTTCATCGAGTAGTTTTTGCGAAGTTCGCGAAAATTCTAAAACATTTGTAATGTATTCTGTAAATGATTGTAATATCCCCTAGAACATTTATTTTCGAATATATTTAATGTACAGATTTTTTCTGTATTTTTCTATTGTATGTGTAGACAATGATATTAAAAGCCGATTTTTCATATTCTAAATTTAAAGATTTAGATAAACTATTTCTCAACATCGATATAATAATTATATGAAGGTGTCGGCGGTTACAGAGTTGGGCCGGCACCTATCACAAAGCAAGCATCGCAATCAACAATCGCGAGCAGAAGCTGGAAGAGGCAGCGCGACTCATCGAGAAAAACCTGCGGCTGCTTGGCGCCACCGCCATCGAGGACAAACTACAAGAAGGTGTGCCCGAAGCCATCGCGGCGCTCCTCCGCGCCAACATGTACGTGTGGGTGCTGACGGGCGACAAGCAGGAGACGGCCATCAACATCGCGCACTCGGCGCGTCTCATCCACCCCGGCATGCCGCTGCTCATTCTCAACGAGGACAGTCTAGACGTGAGTGTCGTTCGGCACTCCTTTAATAACTATATAATAATTAATAACATAAAAGGAATAAAACAAAGATTAGAGAAAAAGAAATAAACAAAATAATATACGTTAAAAGCGCACTAAGATATTTAATATCAAAACAGACAAAAAAGTAATATTTTTCAAAATACTTTGAGAAATTCTCACCTCTCGTCCTCCTCTAGATTCTATGATTTTAGGTTTAGTAACGAGTGTTTCTCTACCGTACACTTCATGCGCAATATCCTACCACGTACGGAAAACCTGGAATGATTTGCCATCAGCGGTATTCGTAATGAAGTACAACAAAGGGGTTTTTAAGAAATAAATGTATTCCTCCTTAAAAGGTCGGCAACTCACTTGTGTCTTTTTGGATTGTGGGTTTCCATGGGCGACAATGGCTATCTACTCTCTGGTGGCCTGCACGCATGTTTGCCCCTTATTATACTAGCTTTCTAATCGCGGCTACGCCCGCGTGGGCCTGGAATGTATTCCCTTATTTTTTATATTAAACAATGTCTCTGTCGATCCCAATCTCGTTTTCGCTTTCAATTCCGATTCCGTTCCTGTTCCTGATTTCAATCCCGATCACGCTCTTGATTCTAATTTCGGTCCCACACTCAGTTTCGACCGCAATCTCGTTATTAATTTCGATACCGATTCACGGTTCTAATTTTTTTTAAAGCAAAGACGAATTGTAGCACCAAAATATAATATAGACTATATTACTCTAGGAAAATGTACTATTTTATGTTTGAGAGAGTTTTTGTGCTTTGTATAACCTTACTACCCCCTCTGAATATAACTTTTTTCCTCACATCCAATATAAAGAAATAAAGCATATATTCTGCTCTAAGCCAAATTCTACCTACCCTTGAATACAGAATAAAAACTTATTCAGTACTTTTAGAAATGTGTTTGAACACACAAACAGATAGATAACAAAAAATCTCTTTTATTACGTTTCTGTTATCGTCCGCTCTTTTTTTTCATACATACTTTCATATTCAAAATATCTTTATTTCACAGGTTATAAAAAAACTTGAAATACGTACTAATACTAATACTTGAAATATGAAACTATTTTTTTACAAATTTACAGTTTAGTACTCGTTCAGAAGACAGTTTACCCTTAAAACGAACGAACAAGAAACCTAGGGGTAACTTTTTTCTAATTTTACTATGCATAGGCATAACAAATACAAAATCATTGATCAACAAAACAGCCTGTCGAGAAGACTCTTATGCCCATGGATATTTGACTTCTAAATATTTAGAAATTGTGTAATATCCTTTTTTGCTGAGTGATCGTTTAATAGAATGTTTAAACTTATATGAAGGTAAATCTTGTATATCTACAGGGACCCTATTGAACAAGCGCACACTATGCCATCTGAATTTGTGACTTTGCTTAGTTGACTAATATGTAAACACAGTTCATTTTTATTTCTGCTACTGAGTATATGTTGATCACTGTTTCTTTTAAACATTTCTAAATTTTTTTGCATGTAATAAATTTTCATGTATGAATTAAGATGCCAGAGTTAAAATTCCAATTCCTTCAATGTATTTTTGAAAAATATACGAAGTCCGAGCTTATATATCGCGCTAACGGCCCGCTTCTGCAGCGTGAAAATTCTATGAATATCCGCCGCATGTCCCTATAACAACATGCCCTATGACATCAGACTATGGAAACAGTCAAAATAAACTAATCCAGCAGATTCGATATCTTATAAATTTCATTTTTTTTTTCGCCAACTTACTAATATGAGGACCCCTTTGATAGACTGTTATCTAAAATAACTCCCATGAATACGACAGCATTAACAAACACCAATTCTTCGTAACATACTGAAATAGTTTCAGTGTGTAAAAAAAATACTATTTATTGGTTAGCATATCACTTGAGAACATCTGGGCCGACTCGACTAATTAATTTTTTAAATATCCGTAATAAACCGAATAAGAAGAAAAAATTATGCTTTTTCTAAGGGATTTTATATGAACTCTTGACCATAACCGACGATTCGAACGATAGATAGACGCAATTCTTTTTTAGTTCAGTTCATTATGGACGTAGAAATTAGTAAGAAAAAAAATAGCATTTGCCTCCTGTTTCATCCAAATCGGAACTCTGACTGGGAGCGGAATCGAACATGAAGCGGAATGTAGAACTAAACAGATAACGGGCCCAAGATCAGAACCCAAAACGGGACCGGGACAGAAATTCAAATGAAACTGGGATGGAAAAGGAGTTTGGGGTGGGAATCAGAATGAAATTGTAACCGAAATTGGAATTGAAAGCAAGATCGGAATTGAGATTGATATCGATAAATACAGAAGATAAAGGAAGTCATTGTATGTTCATGATGGCGGAGCTGCGAGCAGTAACTATGTGGGCGAGACACCCACAAGAAAAGGCAGAACAACGTCTACCGGAGCAGCTAATGTATTGATAAATAAAAGCTATTAAAAGACTTGTAACATCTTAGACAAAAAACATGAGACGCATATAATACACAACTGTACTAGGTGTAGAAATTAACTATCAATGAATGAACTTATTTATCAGTTCACATTGTTTACGGTGCAATAAAATTGTTAGTTGAATTATCAATGCATGAATTATATCTTCATATTTTTTATACCATGATTTTTGCATTATCTTGCATGCATCATATTTTATTCCTATCAAACGTTATAAATATTTTAACCTATTTAATGCTAGCCACGTAATATACGTAGCTGGCAGTGATATTTGATGCCCACTATGTAACATTGCGTAAAATCTCTATGTTTTTTTAATTAGTGTTGTGCGCCATCTATGTCCGTTATTTCGTCGCCAAACGTTTCGTCGCTTTGTTATCAAAATGTTTGCTTACTACTGCTATCATATTATCATCATCATCCACTCAAATCTTTCTTTAAAAATAGGAAATATAGCAGGGTACTGAGTCTGGGCTGTGGGATGGGTAGTTAATCTTTGCAAAGCTGTTTTTACTCATGGCTCATTCCATTGCTTAAGCAGTATGTACAGATTTATTATTGTATAAAATCTGCATGTCCCTATTGAGTTTGAGTCTTTTTTTGTGGTTCCGAGCCAAAATGGCAAAAACGGAACACTTATAGTTTCGTCATGTCCGTCCGTCTATATGTCACAGGCATTCTATTCAAAAAATGCAAAACGTATATTGTAGCTGAAAAAAAATTTCTTCATTAAACATCAACGAGTGGCACATATTTTGACAGTTATTTTAAAAACACTTTAAGATCCTCTATTTTCTAAACCTTAAGTCCAAAAAATTTGAAAAAAATATCGAAAGTAAAGCTTGTTAAACACATTCAACAAAAATTATTTTGAACATGGTCAGATATACTGTTTTTGAGTTATTCAACAAAGAGATGTAAGTGCTATGAAGATACTCTCTTTTGCTGATGCACTTTGGTTTATACTAGTTTAATAGTAATAGTCGACATACCTACTTGTTTTTCTAATTATAGACAATTAAAGTGCTTAGGACTATTCTGTCGGAATATTGTATTGTGTGAGATGTTAATTCGCGGAAATCCATAGTAGACGCTTGCCTGCAACATGCATTAACATGCATGACCGCTGCTGACCCTCGAATCTGCCTCTCTACTACGAATCTCTATCCAAAGGATTGAATATTGATTGCAGAGTATTGACAGATATCGAACACCTAAGCAAGTGTTATTTATTTTTATAATTATCTTATTCCGCCAACTGTTAAATTGTTAATTCTAAGTACATTTCATGCCAACCAGGCACATCCTCAGGAAATTGTATGCAATGGTCAAATAGCGACGAAAACATTCTTAAGGCAGCCACAGACCACCACCGATAAACATTCCTGTCAAGTGTCACAGACTAACCATCACCAGTATTACCCAAATATTCAACCCTTTGGATAGAGATTCGTAGTAGAGACAGATTCGAGGGTCAGCGGCGGGTTGCATGCTGCATGTTAATGCATGTTGCAGGCAAGCGTCTATTCTGTGGGAACATGGAAAAAGTGTAACAACTTACTTTTTCATTTGTAATGCATTGCTTTGTAATAATGGCTTTGAAACAGTATAAAGGGCGTGGTTCGACATGCTCCTTATATTTATGCTAAAAAACTAGCGATTTTTTTAAATGACTCATATTTGATCCAGCAAATTATCAAATTGTCAGCATTCATCATAGTTCTTTTTTTGTGCATAATTTATTAATAATATCCCTTTAACCACTAAAAATATATGTGCCGAAAATATCACGAGATATTGTTGAATTAAATTGAGTTGCTTAGAAATATTAGAAATAGTGTGTTTGGATGATGCCTCACAGAACCTTTGCAACTGAATTTAGTCCAACGCACATGGTATTTACCAAGCAAATTCATATGTGTATACATCGATAATTTGCTAAAGATTGTAAACTATTTTTTTATTTTCTGTAGTCAGGTCAAAAATGAACGCTTAAATAATACAATTAATATCTTATGTTGTGGTTGCATTGGCTTTAAAATAAGAATTATTTTATATGTCGGTGTACAACTATCATCCTAAACTTATATAATAACAACATGTGATATCAAATTTCTAAACTTTCCGTGGCTAGCGAAAACAATAATGCAGATCGCGACTAATATTTAACTTGAATCTTGAAATTTGTATCAGAGCACACGAGAGACGATGTCACGGCACACGGCTGACTTCGGAGAAAATCTGCGGAAACAGAACGAAGTAGCGCTGATTGTCGACGGTCAAACGCTCAAGTACGCCATGGGCTGCGATCTAAAACAAGAGTTCTTGGATTTATGCATATCGTGTAAGGTGGTGGTATGCTGCCGCGTGTCGCCCATTCAGAAAGCCGAGGTAGTGGAATTAGTGGGTTCGGCTACCGGCGCCGTCACACTGGCCATCGGCGATGGTGCCAACGACGTGGCTATGATTCAGCGCGCATCCGTTGGTGTCGGGATCTCTGGCGTCGAGGGTCTACAAGCCGTTTGCGCTTCTGATTACAGTATCGCACAGTTCCGTTTCCTGCTACGCCTGCTATTAGTCCACGGTGCCTGGAACTATTCGCGAATCAGCAAACTCATCTTATATTCATTTTACAAAAACATTTGCCTGTATGTCATCGAGCTATGGTTCGCGATATATTCGGCTTGGTGAGTTCATTTAGAATCGTCTCTTTTACTCGTTGCATTATTTATTTTACTGGACAGGCTCTGTGTGATCCAACAAATATAAATATATTTTATAGGTCTGGACAAATCCTGTTTGAGCGCTGGACGATCGGGTTTTACAACGTTATCTTCACGGCCTTGCCGCCCTTCGCGATAGGCTTATTTGACAAACTGTGTTCGCCCGAAATAATGATGAAGGTAAGGAGTCAAAAAAGTATGTAATTTCTTAAATTTCATTATTATTTACTATTATAGCGATTTAAAATTGTCTTGCAGGAATGGACTGTTCATTAGCATATAACATACAAAAAGACCACACTTGAAATGTAGTATAAGAAATAGTATAAAATAGTATAAGAACAAAATAGACAGATAGATTAAAGTAGAAATTTGCCCTAGAGATACCGATTCACTAAGTTTTAACACAACATATGTGTATGGTTGTCCAGTTCATATACATGTCAAATCTAAATGAATTTTAAAATATCTGTACATATGGATATATAAAAACAATTTTGGAGGTTGATACAAAACATCTACAACTTTTAATACTAATTTAAAAACAACATTTACAAAATCCATTTGAAAATCATTTATAATTCATTGGTCAGGGTAGAGATGCAACAGACCCGACACTGCCTAGCGGGCACCCGCCCTAATGCCACGGGCGGCATTATTGTCTAAAAGCGGAAATCGATTCCGATATCGATTTGTGATTTACACTTGTTTGAATATAAAATATCTTATTCTTATACGCAATTTTCGGCAACTTTAAATCGTTAGCTTATATTAAATCTTTGTATACTTATCGAGGACCGATGACAATATTATAATATGGTATAATTGATCTGATGATGCAGCCAGAAGATAGGCACAGGAACTTCCATAGCGGAATAATATATCCTAGTGGTGTTTGAGCGTTTGAGTGTTGGAGTTGTCTTGAGATGTACTCTGACTATGAGCGATTTTTGGGACCTGATGATGGTACCGGAAGGTAGACGCTAGTCCTCCAATAATGGAGTATTAGCGTCTACCTATTAAGACTGACGTAACTTTGACATGTTTGAACTTGTTGGTATTGTCTTGAAATGCATTTTGGCCATGATTGACTTTGAGAGAGCCTAATGATGTCGGACAGTTTACGCAGGAACTCCATAACGCAACAGTACTTCCTAACCGTGTTTGAGTTTGTTGTAATTATTTTGAGATACACTTTCTCCATTAATGGTTTTTAAGTTCTGATAATGGAGTTGGGAAGTTGGTACTAGAACTCTGATGAGACATTTTGTTGCCATGTTGGGGCTTGCCAGAATTCAAATTCAAGTTCAAAATATCTTTATTTCATAGGTTACAAAATAACATTTGATAATTTTTTATTATTTTTTGCGAATTTACACTTTACCGCTCGTTCGGAAGGCAGTTTTCCCTCAAGTAGAACGAGCAAGAAACTTAAGAGTAGCTCTTTTCAAATTTACTCATACATAGCCAAAACAAATACAAAACCTTTAAGAGCGAAACAGCCCGGTAAGAAGTCGAGCCGCTTATGCCCATGGATATTTGTCTTCTAAATATTCAGAAATTGTATAATACCCTTTTTACTGAGTGATTGTTTAATAATACTTTTAAATTTATATAGGGGTAAATCTTGTATATCTACAGGGACCTCATTGACTATGCGCACACAGAGCCCTCTAAATGTGACTTAGTCGATGGACATGTGAAATCAGTTTATTTTTATTTCTGGTATTGAGTTTATGTCGACTACTATTTCTTTTAAACATTTCTAAATTTTTTTTTACATCTAATAAGTTTTCATAAATGAATTGTTTTGAAATGCACTTCGATCATTCATTTTCAGGAACCTATAAAGGAGTTAGATGATCGTCATTGGAACAATTTATTCATAACGGAACAATGTATTCTAGCTGTGTTTGGACTTATTTTTATATTTTCAAATCAATTGATATGGATCTATTTTCGAAACTCAATTTATTGTAGGCGTGTTTTGAACAAAATTTGACGTCATGGCTGGTGATACAACCACTGAGACTGAGAATCCACCTAAAACACCTAAAAATGCCGCCGCAGTTAAGTTGGATCATTAAATAAACTTTGAATGAAATTTTACGGAGTTCGCCAATAACTTCCGACAAATAAATGGTCGTGTACCACTCATTATTCACGGTACGACAATTCTCTAAAGCAACAATAGCCATGTGTCCAGTTTTATTAAAAATAAGCAATCATTCGCTTGGAGGCACTTTGCTCTCGCGCGCTACTTTGGTTGGTTTCGGCTTAATTCGATAGATTCATACAGTCCATTGCTGCTTTGTTTTTGGGTCGTAGAAATAAATCCATGCTCCGTCACCTATTTCTATGTCTCAGCAAATTTGACGTCCCTTCTTTGAATATGATACGCATGACATTGGATTAAGTGACGCAATCTGTTTTTTTGAGCCTCAGTCAAATTGTATGGGATCCGCCGTGAGCACAGCTTGTTCACAACCAAATGTTTGTGTATGATTAATTGCATTTAATTCATGTCTATGCCTAAGGATGCCCTAATCTCATGGTTAGGACACATGCCTGTCTGCTTCGATCATACGGCGCAAGGCATTGATGTTTTTGTTGTTCACAGCGATAAACGGGCGACCAGCACAAAATCCGTCCCTGAGATTGACACGAGCGAGCTTGAATTTTGCAAACCAGTTGTAAATAGTCGTCTTACATGGTGCTTTATCGCTTAAAGCAATTCGAAGCCGAGTGAGGCTCTGCTAATCTGTCAAATTACACTTAAAATCGTACTACAAGAATTTTCACGACTTAAATCCATAGTGATGAAGACACGCAATTCTCAAAATGACGCCACAATGTAAAAACAATTGACAGATAAAACAAACTTTATTCTACAACCATAAAGTTCCATTTTTAAATGTAGGAATTACTTTTAAATATTGTTTATGTAAATGGCTAGTTCCAGAAACTTATAGCGCGCCCCACGTATGTAGTATATTTGAACCCTTGTGGAAAGTTGTAGCGTTGTACTGCTGGTGGCCGTTAGATAATGCATTCTACTTTGATAGGGCATTTTCTTAGCGACAGACCACTAGCTGTCAGTAAACAGAAAGGACAGAGAGCGCGTGACGGCTCTCCTGTTGCATTCAACGCTCTCGGTATTGAATATAATTTTGTTGTTTGTTGAAGAGTTATTGTTTTGTGCACTGCTCTGATATTCCATATATGTTCGACCGTACCTACATATCGTATAAATTTGGTGCTCAACGTGGAACCAAATACGGGTTTAAATAGAAACTAATTAGGGGAAAAGCTGCCATCCCATCGTACAATGATCACATTGAACCAACTTAAAGCTTGGCAAAGGTGTTAATGACATCTGTCAAAGTACCGGTGCGCGCGCACTATCGCTACTGTTGCAGTTTCTAATAACAAAGACCCACTGTTCTTCTAACCACGTTACAAATACATATTTAGGCATGTGTGAGAGGCTTCTTAAACGTATAGTAGCCCTACTTTCGCGCGTTCCGCAGCTAAACTTGAATACAGAAGGCAGAGAACGTTAAACCAAAACAATACTGTGATTATTGTTTGTTGTATGGAAACAATAAACATATTTGTGAGCGATTAGCTCAAGCGATAGACGACAAAACATGCCAATGACAACATTATCTCCGCGTCGACAGAAAGTTCCGTTCACCGCTGCTGCTATTATTGGAAAAGTAGTTATAGCTATAATTTTGTGTTTTGATAGCGGCACACCCGGAATGAGACGTTTCAATTGCTTGACATGTCGTTAACATACTAAATAATCTAGTGGACAAGTTCAAAATCGTGTTAATTCCTGATAAAGGTCCTCAAAATATGTGCGATAGCTCATTAGATTCGGAATGACGTCTAGAAAAATGTATTTGAAGGATTTTACTGCACGATAAAAATTTCAAAAGTTATTAACAAATCAAGATAAAAAAAGGTATTTCGTTTTTTAACAATTACTCAAAAACTATTATTTAAGAAATTAAAAAAAAAAAGATTAATAAAGAGAAGAAAATTTCCTAAAAAAAGGCCCGACTCCCGGAACTCTGCCTCCATTATTTATAATTTTAATTTAGTGCTGAAAACAGGGCTCCGCGCGGCCGATACAGCATGGCCGCGCTACTGCTCAACAGAGTATCGCGTCAAATATTTTTTATAAGATTAAATATCAATATTAAAGTTTAATTTAGTTTAAAGAAATTATGGTGTCATTAGAACACTTCAATAAAAAAAAGTTTCATTAGAAAAACTTTTTTTTGGTGATTTTTCATAAAGTTGTACAATTGTTAACTAAGTAATTTTTCGTAGACTTCCATTTTTACAAAAGATGGTATAAAAGTTTAAATAATGGACTATAAATTTTTGGCTTCTTAGAGCTCTTTATATATATATATACTAGACCGGTTCAAAAAAATCGACCATTTTTTTTTCAAAACTCGCAATGAAATATTTTCCTAGTCATGAAAAAAGAAGACTGAAAACGGGAGCTCTTAATATTAATATTGAAAGGTCGCTCATCGTGAATTTCTATTTTACATTTAAATAACATGGAATGTCTCTCATGTTTTTTTTGTCAGTTCACTCCTCTAATAGTTATTCGAGTTTAAAATTTTAAAATTCAACATGTAAGCAATTTAACGTTTTTTTTCTAATTTTTTTTTTTTGTTAAATATTTTATAATTTTCATTAAAAAAGAAATGACTTAAAATATTGAATTATCAAGTTCGGCGTCGTTGACAAAATGGGTATCTGTTGGTCTACTATTAAGAATAAATGACTTTTAAATTAAAAAAAAAAATCGAAATTAAAATTCTTTTTGAAATTAAAAAAATTGGTTGCCTGTAAAGTCGGTATACGGGCGAAAGTTTTACGTGACAACGACTTTGAGTGGTAAAATCATTTTAATGTGAATATTCATTCGTATAGTAGGAAGAAGGATGAAATAATAGTAACAATTTAAAACATTTATTTATACAAAGAATTATATTTAAAACATTAATTTATACAAAGAATCTCGCACTGAATTTCATATTAACAAAATTTTATTTTTACCTTTACACATACATACGTATTTATATACAAATATACATACAATAACACAATACATTTGCGTCTCTGTCTCTCTCGCTCTTGGCGGGCTAACTGTGCTCGAGTGGAAGGGACGCGTGCCTTTCACTTTTTGTCTCTCTCTCGTTCTTGGGCGGGCTAACCATGCCCGAGTGGAAGGGACGCGATGCCTCTCACTCGCTCTCATTGTGAGCGCATAACGTGAGCGGAGCGTAACGCAGTTTCTTGAAGTGTCACCCGGCAAACCAATTTATAAGACGTTGTCACGTCAAAATAAATTAAATCGTAAGTACATAATTGTCAGGAAAAATGACCAATTGTGGTTTATAGGAAATATAGTGCACTTTTTTATTTCAAGTCGTGGATAACGGCTTCCAAACTAAAACCACAGCCTCGGTCGGTCGCGTCAGAACGGAGAGATTCGTAGCGAGAGCAAAATATTCGCGATTTCAGTCTGGCCTTGTCGTAGTTTGAATGCCTTTGATGCGTTTTTTTCTTCCATGTTTGTTGTAAGCGTCGATGTTTACCGTTGTGGAGTGGCCGGGAGTCTTCGATTATGGACAGTCGAGCATCATTTTGCTGGGAACGTCGGCGGTCGTGTTCTTGGTGTGTCGGGGTCACCACTTACTGCGGAAAGAGGGCACTGAATTGCTTTTAGTAAAACAACTAGTAACTATACGAGTTAATTGGAATACCGTCAATAGGATTATTCTTATATATATTATTCCGTGAACAATGGATTCATAAAATCTGCCAATCAATAATTTTGTATTTTATCCAATCGAAACGATCGTTAATGCCCTAATTGCTTTTTAATCATTTCGATTGTTTTCGCGCCTGCTGCTGACGCTGGGCGCATTGCAAGACAAATGCGTGCGTTGCAGTTTAACTATCCCTGCCGCTCCTCCGCTTCGTTACTTGGTCGACAGATACCGCGGCGGACAATTGCGTCATGAAGGCGGAGCGGCACGCTAAGAATGCTGTGGCGAGGCGATGACATGTGCGGTGCAGCGTTCGATTATGTAGCTCCTAATTTCTACGAACGTGCCATAATTCTTTTCAGAACTGTTTTTAATGTTTCGCTCATACTTTTTAGTTTGGCATAACCTGTTATAAACGTAAATATAGACGTATCCACGTCAAAAATTCCGATTACATTATGCGATGCTATTTCTCTTTCTGCTATAGTCATAAAAAACAAATCACATTGAATCGCACTTTTATAGTCGCAAAATAGAGTTCAGACAACTACAGTCGGTAACCGCAATGTGATTCATTTGTAAGATCTCATCATTTGTTTATAGTAGCTAACTAACGACTACTCCATATCTTACGTGTGCATATGTGTTTGCATGATTACTCCAATCGAGTGTACATACGATGTATATTTTGATCACTATCATCCCCGCACTTGGGGCATTAAGGTGCTTTTTTATAAAGAAGTTTTTTATGCAGTCCATTTTAATATTTGTTGCCTACTTTGTCAGGTTATTTTTAGTATTGACTTGATCTGCTACATATTGAAAATTCTTTGACTTATAGTAAACTACACTATCCATGCGTAATATGGTCTAGATATTATTTTGATATTGCTAGTATTAAAATAAAATATAACATTTACCTCTGCTTCTTACCAGTCGGAACTATAACTGGTAGTGGTATTGAAATTGAAAGTGGAACGGGGAGTAGAATCAAGAGCCGCACCGGAATCGAAATTGAGAATGGAATGGGGGTCGAAATTGAGTGCGAGATCCGTATTGGAATCAAGACGTGAGCGCAATTGGAATCAAGATCAGTACCGGGACCAGAATTGAAGGGGGAACGAAATTAGGATTGACCAGCAAGATCGATCAAATAAAAGACGAACAAATAAATTATTTGTCCATGCGGGCGAAACCGTGATCGGAAAACTAGTGTATATATAAAAATTGAATATTGTTATTGGAATATCAGTTTAAAATTAATGAACTGCTACATAGTTTGACCGATTACCATGGAAGTTCACACATTTAAGTAGTTTTACATGGAGAAATTTTGTTACTAGATGGTCCCGCAGCACATCAAGTTGATATGCTGCAGTGTACACATTTTGACAATTACCTAATTGTAGAGCATTAACCGGTGTCAGGTACCGATTTATCCTGTTTAAATGTATTTGAAATAATATTTAAGTACAGTGTGCACTCCACTATTAATGCAATCAGCACCTTACTACATCCAATGCTCTATAATTGATTGTCAAAATTTATATGTACGAACTACGCAATGGGAAAGACCTATTGATTGATTTCCAATTTGAACTTGTGCAACAAACTTAAGGGATCGTTTTTTTATAGACAGATTATTTACGTATTTATATTAGTCGGGTTTTAGTTTTTAAAATTTGATTTTACTTATATGTGCAGCACCCGGTGCTGTACATCCCTTCACAGCAGGGGCTGCTGTTCAACGTTCGGGTGTTCTGGGTATGGGCCGTGAACTCGCTGTTGCATTCAGTGTTGCTGTTCTGGCTACCCATGCTGATGACAGCCCACGACGTGCTGTGGCCCTCCGGCAAGGAGGGTGGCTATCTCGTACTCGGCAACATCGTGTATACGGTGCGTATTGAACGCATTTGACACTCAACACCTCTTCAGCTCTCAGATATTAAAGATGTTTGTGTTGCAGTATGTAGTGCTGACTGTGTGTCTGAAGGCGGGGCTGTGCACTCACTCATGGACGTGGGTAACACACGTCGCCATCTGGGGTTCTGTCTTGCTTTGGTTTCTCTTCATACTCGTTTACAGGTACGTATATGTAAATTCTAGGAAAAAGTTTTTTTTTGTATTTCATATATAAATTCTATATAATTTTTCTCATATTTTATTTACATTTAATTATAATATCTATATATATGCCATTTTTTTCGACAATCTGTTGCCATTTTGTAGGTAGTGACATAATCCAATTGATGTAGAAATTTTGGGACTTCTGATCAAAAAACTGCGACGACAATGCCGGTTTGGAAAAAAAAGAGCACGATCGGCTTATTAGTTCTTACGATATAGCTGAAGAACTAGGGATTGACCACAAAACAGTTTTGACCCATTTGACAAAAGCTGGATACGCAAAAAATCTTGATTCTTGGGTCCTACATGAGCACACTGAAAGAAATCCTAAAAATTGTGTACTCTTTTGCGATTCTCTATTGAAACATAATGAAACTGAACCGTTTTTGAAAAGATTGATCACTGACCATGAAAAATGGATTACCTACGACAAGAACGTGCGAGATAGATCATGGTAAAAAGGCAAGTAATCTCCACAGACTATAGCGAATCCCGGACTAACTCGCAATAAATTGACACGATGTCTATTGTGGGATTGCAAGGGCATTATTCATTATGAGCTCTAATCGCCGAGTTAAACCATCAATTCGGATCTCCACGGCGAACAACTGATGAGACTCAAGCAAGAAGTAGAGAAAAAGTCCATTTTCACCATGATTACGCCAGACCACACACATGTTTAGCCACTCAACAATATTAAGAGAATTTGTTTGAGAAGTGTTAATGCATCCACCATATAGCCTTGACCTTGCACCCACAGATTTCCATCTATTTCGGTCTCTTCATAATTCTTTAGGGAATGTTAGCTTAACATTAAGAGAGGACTGTGAAAACTACTTGTCGCAATTTTTTGATCAGAAGTTCCAAAAATTTTACAACAAGGGGAATATGTCATTACCTACAAAACGGCAAAAACTTTTGAACAAAATGGCATATATATTATAATTAAATGTAAATAAAATATAATTGAAAATTATCTTGAATTTGTATATAAAATGCGGAAAACCTTTTCACAAACCCAATACATTTTGTATTGCACTGTTGCGTGCAAATGTTGAAAAACTAAAAACATGACTTAGACTATAATATATTTTTGAGCCGTTTAACACAATAGTCTACATAAATATTTAAAATGATTTTTGTGAATATAATATTAAATACCATCATAACTCGTACCGTAGTGTACACATTGTAACTTCTGTGTATATTAAATTTATTACAGCGTATATATTTTGTTATTGACCTATGGAACGCTTCATTCCCGGCCATAAAAGCGTGTACATAGAGCAGACAGGTTACTTGTACGCCGACAACGTGAGGAAAATTTCAAAAACAAGCCATGTATGTACCTATGCCAACGTCAGCGAAGTAACGCGTACATTAGTATTGCTTATCGTAGTAATTGCGACTACTCACAAAGCATGGTACATACTCGAATACTCAAGAAAATGACTAAATCTAGTAAATAATCACTAATGTGAACGTACTATATAGTTGCTTACTTTGAACTATTTCTACTTGGCCGAGCGGCGGCTGAAAAACATTCTGAAAAATATTACAGATGAACACTAAAAAGGGATTCTCTTAAAATTATAAGGATTTATAGTATTTGAAAAATAATACAGCAAATGGGAGTTATCATCAAAAATAGGAATTACAACTGTGTAACATATGTCGTCGCCGCTTTAACCAATGAGGTTAAGGCGGCGACCGTTATACTTTAAGTGCATAGTGAGCTTACAGTGATTCAGTGAGATAACAGGAAAGAATTTTTAACTAGAAAATTGATGCACATTTTATGTGATTTTCAATTGTAAATTGACTAAGTAACTCTCGAAATTGAAGTGTATTTTTAAATTGTGATTTAAAACAAATGCTTGTCCACAGGTACCGCCAATAAATTTTTAATGCCAGTCTACTTTCATTCATTTTCTCAGCCGTCGAAATCATCACAACACACCTTTTCCGCTATAGTCATTACATCTTCTTTTAAAAATCATTCTCTGACATCGCTATTCCTATATCTATATATCTTTATAACAATCTACCCACATACTACGCAGGGATCTCATCTTCATGATATAGATTATATTTTCATGTTACTTCTGTATCCCTTAACGTTTCTTACCGTACTTAAGCTTAACTTGGCTACTAGAACTCCATTATAGGTAGACAAATGCGCTTGTTGTGAGACACTTGCTATTGGTAACAGGAAGTAAATCCCCATCCCTTTTGTTTCTCACGTGTTTTCCACTATATCATGTTTACTATCATGTATAAACAAACTAGCCAAGTAAAAAAACTCATTTTCTTATTCAACTCTTTCACCTCTTATGTCATATTTATTCATTAATTTATTCTTACATAGCATTAAGTCATGCTTCCATTTTTTCAAGCAAGATTTTTTGATATCTAGTGTAATGTCTTTTCTTGATGGAATCATTTATTTTACTTATCGTCGCTTGCAATTCGGGGTTAAAATTATTTGGTCGTCCGCGTACAGAAAGCATTTGACATATTTCTCACACGTTCTCAGTCCACACACAGGTTTTCAAGTCATACAGATGGCTATCCATAAATAGGTTGAATAGCTACAATAAACATTCCTGTCTAGCACCTCTACCAATGTTGAACTGTCAATACATGCTTCATTTATTTTGACGCAGACATTGGAGCTTCTCTATAGAGAATATAGTGCTCTTATAAATCCTTACATATACACAGATAAGGTTTTCCATAAATAGTACCCTTTCATTCCGTATAAGCTACGAAGATATTTTACGATTCCATTTTTGATATATTAATCCATTAAGAAATACATTTAAGAAAATTTTACGATTTTTAGTAATGAGCTAGAAATAAAGAATTATCTTTTCTATTGTATTTCTAGCCTGCTTATAATCAAATCGATTATGCCTCTCTCTGCCGTAAAGCACTAAAAGGTCACTTTGAATTTCTGGGTTATACTTAATTTGTTAAACAAAATTGAATCGTATTCTTTAGAAAATAAGGCAGCAAAAAATGTCTACCATTCGAGTAACTTACGTCAGAAAATTTTCAACGTATTTTTAAGGTTGGGTAATCGTTCAGTTCACTTCGCGATGATGCTGTTGTCGCGTATTTGTCTGTATCTCTGTTCATAATAATGCAGTTGACAAAAGTAACCGCGAATGTTTTCTTTTTATATAGAAATCAAAATACGTAAAATACTTTGTAATATAGTTAAGTATATACTTTTATAGTGTTTTTCAAAAGCAAATACGTAAAAAATGTTTGTAAAGTATCCTTTGTCGATTTTGACGTATAAATGGCGTTTATGATTTTATTTTACTTGTTGATTAAAAAAAACATTAAAATGCCAAATATAAGCATTTGAGTAGATTTAATTAAGTTTTGCGGTTAGGTTATGCTTTCCAGAAGATTTTCGAAAATAGTTGCGCCTGCGAGGGCGGGAGGTAGTTTTGTAATCGCGCTTCCAAAAGGTTAATCTAAATATTTCGAGTTCCATAGTTTTGGAACTTGAAATATTAGAATCAATAGATAAAATCGCCATATGGTATTTCGGTTTAAAACGCTTAAATAAATTATTTACATCAATACGAGTTAATATGTTTGACTTACAAATTTCTATGCTAAAAAAACTGTAGGTATAGTGAAAATGGGTTTAGATACTTTGTAAGAAATTGACATCTGAATAAAATAGATAGGTACCGTCTGTTTGTTCTGGGCCCTGATTGATAATGATAGTCAATAAGGAGTAAAATATAATGTGTTGCAGCAATCTGTATCCCACGATAATGATCGGCGCGGTGATGCGCGGTATGGACCACATGGTATTCGGCTCGCTGGTGTTCTGGATGGGGCTGGTGCTCATCCCGGTCGTGACGCTCGTGCCTGATTTGCTTATCACCGTGTAAGTACTTACGAGTATCCCATATACGTGCGATGTATGTGCATTCTGACAAAATCGAATAAACAGGCGGCCGAGCAGTCCAATATTGTATTACAAATATTTTCAAAAAAAGAATGGCAGCTAATCCTATACGAAGGCAGAAGTAACAGGGCTTCTCAACATTTTAGCTTTAGCATAATTATGCGTAAAGAACGCTAACGTGTATTACGATTGTGTCGAGAAGGTGGTGGGAACAAGTGCAGGTGGTGCGGCACGCGCTGGCCGCCCGCTCGGCGCTTGCGGCGCGCTGTGTACCACCGGCCTTCACGCGCCTCCGTGCGTCCCCACGCCGGCGGAGCGCCTACCCACTTGTACCGTAGTAGTCACCACCTTGCTATACGCCCACTTCTCATAATATGTAACATCATGATATCATATTAGTTGATAGAGCCATAGTGACTAGATTACATTTCGAATAATCAAAGAAAGAAGTTTTAAATTAGATTTGAAAATAATAATTTTGATTTTTTTAGCGTCATTAGTATCGTTCTGTCTCTCGCTCTTGGTTGGATTAATCTTAAAATTCATCAATGTAATGCATTTACAATACTTTTTGACGAGCTCCGTCGATGTCTTGAGGAGGAAAAACTATTGTATTAGGAAACCGATATTTGCTTCCCGTTTGCATTATTAAATAGATTACTAAATACAAAATTTTCATTAAAAATCGTTATTTTCTAAATTAAAATTTTCATAACAATAGTTGCAAATAAGTTATAGACCCACCACTTAACACATTAATGAGTATATCTTTTAAAGCGTGTGACGTAATAAAGTTATTATTCACATTGTTATTCGTAGTGCCAATGCGTAAATAGGCATGATGACAATTTTTTAAAAACTGTACTATAATGCTCAGAAATATACATTATTAATAATGAGTAACATATTTCTGCTAAAATCAAAGTTTTAGATATTTTTAAAGACATTTTAGTTTATAAAATTTCAATTCCCACCAAAACGCTTGTCAGTGTCAAGGCGTCGCTTCTGACGTCACGGTTGAATAACCAAAACGTAAACATAAGGCGCTCATTGAATACTTTAGTTATTTTGTGCTATTAAATATGAATTCCAAAGTGTATAGAGGTTGTGCGGTACCCCAGTGTAATAACACATCTATAAAAACACCTAATAAGTTATTTGTATTCGTTCCACAAAAGAAAACGATACGAGACAAGTGGCTAAGCAAGGGATGCAACAGGGATATTGCCTACTGCTCACCTTTATTTTGTGAAGATCACTTCGACGTAAGTTTGTATTTGGTTTTGTTGATTCTAAAGTAGTATGTGGTACAATAATCTTGTCAGAGGTATGAATTAAATAATAAACAATATGTTTTGAGGTTAGATCCCATCTTGCTCTGATGTTATCTATCTTAATAGATTTTTTTTATTAATATTTCAGTTACCAAATGATATGGAGAATTATATGGAATATCATGTGATGGGATCGGTGTCACAGGTTCGCATGAAACCAGCATGTATGCCAACCAGATCGAAGAAAACGAACATTCAATGCTACTAAACGACCATATATTCTCAAAAAACAAAGACTGACATTAATTAAAGAATGTGAGAAAGATTTAGAAGAAAGATCTGTTACTACAAAACAGGTGGAAGTCGGAGATAGCTCTTCTGGAATTTCCGGTAACTACATATTTATCTGTATTAAAAATTTACTTCATTTTCTTGAATAAAAAATATCTATTTCTTGTGTGATCAATAAAGCAATGCTACAAATTGAATAACTTGTCATTGTTAGGTAACCGTTCTTAGCATTGCATATGAGTATGTACAGTGGGTATTCTGTATTGTATTTATGTTTTTTTCTTTCAGTTTCACAAGCTCATATAGAAAATACTTCACAAAAGATTCACATAAGTCAGCGGATAAAGCAACTCAAGTACTCATAACATATAAATACAGAAGTAAAGCCATACAAACAGAAGTGAATTTAGTAAACCAGATGACATCACCTTTGAAACCTTTTAACCAATCTGTTTCCACATCACCATTTAAAATTAAAAGTTGCATTACTGCCAAGCCATCTACATCCATGATACAGAAATATTCTAGGAAACTTTTTACAATTGAGGAAGACTCTGATAGTGATATCTCATTTGCACCATCTATTACACATAGAGAATCATCACCATCAACAATATCCCAACAGATGAAATCTACTTCAGACTGCAGCGAATTAATCGAAGAAGATAAAAAACAAGTAGCATCAAAAATTCTGGAATACACTTTGCTAAAAATAACAAAAAATCCACGATTTTATATTGGTGTGCCTAAAAGTTGCTACTACCTAATTGATATAATTAAAGAAAAACTAATATTCCTGCAAATCATATACTTATGTGTTTAAAAAAAATTAGATTAAATAACCCATTCAGAGAGCTGCTGATTTTTCTACGACTCCGACTTACGCAAGCAAAATATTTTTAAAAAGTATTCCAGTAATTGCTAGTGTAATACGTCCATTTCTAGTGAAATTAGATAATGAATTAATTAAAAAAAAATTACCGATGGCTTTTAGGCACAAATATCACAATGTGACTTGCATCATAGATTGCCTAGAAATAGAGGTGCAAAAGCCTTCGAAAGCCTTACATCAAGCTCTCTCATGGTCAGAATACAAAAAGGCTAACACCATCAAATATCTTGTGTCCTGTACACCAAATGGTTTGATTAATTACATTTCACCAGGCTACGGAGGAAGAATAACGGATACATGTTTGGTGGAACAATGTGATTTTATAAGGTGTTTACAACCTGGCATATATGTGATGGCAGACAGAGGGTTCAAACATGTTGAACAGTATTTATGGAAGGAGGGAGTGCAGTTAGTACGGCCTCCGAGTGTAACAACTGGGGCAAAACTGTCTAAAAGTGAGGTCAGAGAAACAAAACAAATTGCAAGCCTGAGAATACATGTGGAGAGAGTGATTAGACGATTACGGAATTTAATATGTTGAAGCCACATGCATGTGTCAACCACAACTTAGTAAAAGTGCTTGATGATGTCATCACCATTGCTTGTGGTTTAGTGAACATACAAGATTCATTAATTAAATAAAACATATTTTTAAAAGTTGCATTTTATTTACATAAATGTTAAGAAATACTTCTGTATAATAATGGATACACATTATCTATGAAAAAAACAATAATATTCAGAAAATTTGATACATATTTCTCATCATACATAACACTAACTATTTCTACATTTTATTTTCACTGTAGTCACTATCAGCAACACAATAGTAGCCTTTTTTAAGTCCTGTCAAGTACATTTGTAGCTGCACCTGTACATAAAACTTCTGCGTTAGTTTCCCATCACATACATATTTTTTTAAAGTTTTTGCACTCGTGGGACACTTAATTTCAATGATACTATCTTCACAGATCCCATCAGGCGATCCTGCTATCATAGGATGCATTTTAGAAACTATGAGACCACACTTGTTAATTTTTTTTCCAATTTTTATATTCACTGTCTTCCTTACTTGATCTTCCAATATTCTGCCCCGTTTCATAGCCAATGTGTCAGGGAGTTTTCCACCCATTATTAAAGCGATCAGTGTGCCATCATTGGTTTTGCACCGACTGAATTCAAATGCTCGTAAGCTGTTATTCTGCCATATCTCAACTCATGCCATAAGGTACTGTCATGTTGGGCTCTTGTTACTTTTCAATATTATAAACATCAGCATCAGACAATGCAATTTTTCCAAAATCTGTCACAGGACCTTCTTTATATTTCAGCACCAATGTATGCATAGACAAACTTTCTGTTTGGTCAAAACATAGTCATTTTGGTATTTTATTACCTCGCAGCTATTAAGCCTCTTTTTCTTCTTTCCTAGAAACTTTTCAAATACTTCTGTATTTGATGGCAAACTAGGTTTAGCATTAGACATTTCGCTAGCTGTTAAATATTTTAGAGTACTTCCAGCCCTGGAAGTTTGGATTTCATCCAATAGCATTCGACGGATGTACAGGATGGTTCCTCACTCCTGCGATGTATCCACATCAGAAATGCTATAGCATGTTTGCAGCCTCCTTGTGAAGCCACACAATCGTGACATTCTATTGATTTAACTGCCTCTTCCTGTTCGTCCATTATTAAAGTCACGCTATACAACTTTGTATGGACTTTATGTTCTGGGCAAACTTTACATTTTACTATGCAGATGTCTCCTTCGCGTTTAAGTTGTACATAACTTACAGCATCATCGCCATAGGATGGTCTGGAGGACCTAAAATAAGAAAAACAATGAATAAATATAAAACAAGACAAAAAAAATAAATTCATTACCATAACCTCAAATATTAATATGAAATACATTTAATGGTGTTTTAGATCTATTACTTAATTTTTAAAATATTATTTAATGTAGGCATCTAATGTTTTACTTACATGGAAGTTTTGACATTTCTAAATTCTGCTGAACAAAAGTCTTTGTTTGATGCCAAAAACTCTCCCAGCATCAACAAGTGGATTCTAGGCAAATTAGTACTGTTTGCCTTACTAAATCCTTGTTCCATGACTTGCGTAGTTTCACCTTCGTTTTAATAACACTAAATTTAGACTAGGTACTGTTTCAAACGTAATGAAATGGTAATAAAAGCCACAGGAGTAAGCTACAAGATGTACGCGTTTTTCACAGTGCTCGTAGTGTCGATTTCAACGGTGACGTAATTGGCTCTGATTGGTGTTCAATATATCATGGCGATTTACCGTATTTTGTAGATTTATTTTATTAAAATAATTAGTAATCTCGCTCATAATTAAAATATAAAGGAGTACTTTGTAATCCATCACTCAAGTATTGTTGAATAAATACATAATTATAGTAATTTTTAGTTACTGTCATCATGCCTATTAGCTCTACTTAGGACATAAACAAAACATCTAACTAGATCTATTCGAAGTATATTGATATATTCAGTATAATTTTCGTACGAAATTGCGAATTTGAGATTTAATTACCGTTTCTATCACATAACATATTACCCGGCATAATTCCGAGATATCGTGTATAAATATAATTAGATACGATAATGGATATGTATTGAATATATATATAATAATGAAAATGCAATTAGCATAGATGAAATTATGAAAGCACTGAAACTATGAAAACTGGCTAAACAGCCGAAAATGATAGGGTCTCGTAAGAGATGCTGAGAGCGGCGGGGGTACATTGGCAAGACTACTGTACCAGTTCTTTAATAACAGCTGGAAAAACTAGGATATCCAATATTTGGCGCAAAGGCGTCATCATATCTGACGCTAGTCTACATGTGTTAATATGCAGGATGCAATCCACTGCTGATCTTCGTATCTCTTTTCGATTATGAATCCCTATGTAAAGAATTGAACATTGATTCGAGAAGATTGACAGATATCCAACTTTTTTTTTTCTTTTGTTAATTTTTTTTTATTGCTTTTATTGCTGATACTAACAATGATTTTACATACAGTAGCAAATTGTTTTTACTTAAATCTATTTCATCGGGTTTCCCGGTTCAGTGATCAGCGTGTCCTATGACACATAGGCCTCTTCCAGCTGCTTGCATTCTTCTCTATTGATAGCTTTTCTGGACCAGATTGTCCCTCCAATCATCTTGATATCATCTGTCCATCTTCTAGCTTGCCTACCTCTTTTTCTTTTGCCATCACGTGGCTGCCATTCTGTTATAATTTTAGTCCATTTCATTCTGCTTTCCCTTGTCATGTCCTGTCCATCGCCATTTTAACCGTCTTATTTTGTTTAGTACGTCTTCCAACTTTGTTGTAGATCTAATGTCTGCTGCTCTTTTGAAGTCTTTTAGCGTCACGCCCAACATACTCCTTGCCATTCCCCTTTGACACGATCTTAGTTTTAAAAGATGTATTTGAGTCCATGCCCATGTTTGGCACCCCTACGTAAGGCATAGCAAGATGCAAGAATTAAACACTTTTTCTTGGCTATCATAGGCAAGTGTTTGCTTTTAAACACCTCTTTAAGGGACCAGTATCTTTTCCAAGCACAGGCCACTACTTTCTATTTCTGTCTGTCCGGTCTCTAAAAGATAATAATTGTCCTAAGTACTTATAGTTTTTAACATATTCAATAACTTCATTGTCTACTTTTATGAATATTTCTTCTCTGTTTGTCATTATTTTTGTTTTTGATTTATTTATAGTAAGGCCAACTACTCTGCTTGCCTCAGTTAGCTGTTGTAGCATATGTTGAAGGGTCTTCGCGTTGTCAGTTATTAAGACTAAGTCATCAGCCAATCTTAAGTGGCTAAGTTGTCTAGCGTTGATATTAATGCCAAAATTGTCCCACTCAAATCTCTGAATGTGCTTTCCAAGACTGCTGAGAAAAGTTTTGGCGATAGCGGATCTCCTTGCCTCACACCTATGGCTATTGGGAACTCTTCACCGGTTGATTCCAGTTTTATTTGCGCTGTGCTATTTGCGTATATATTTTTAATTTATACGTATGTATTTTTTAGCATTCCCTGCTGGGTTAGAGCCCTCCAAAGCGAATCGTGTTCTATAGAATCAAATGCTTTACTATAGTCCACAAATGCGATGTACAAGGCTTTACCATATTCTTGAGTTTTCTATGAGCTCTTTGATGACATGCATGTGATCAGTAGTTGAAAACCCCGCTCTGAAACCAGCTTGTTCTATAGGTTGTTGTTTGTCCATTATCCCTGTTATTCTATTCAACATCAATTTGGAGAACACTTTATAAATATTCGACATAAGGCCTGTAGTTTTCTATAATGTTCCTATCTCTTTAAAATAGAATTGTATATTTCCATAAATTTTCTTAGCTTTTCCGGTACTATAATTGAGATTTTTATCATTTGATTTCAGATTTCAAACGAATCTGATCTGGTCCAGGAGCTTTGTTGTTCTTTTGACTGTTGACAGCTTTTTCTATCTCCGATTGTAGGAAAACTGGTATGTCTTTGTCCATGTTGTCATTATCAAGATTTATAGTTAAGTGCCTAGTATTTCGTTCTGTTGCATAGTTTTTTATAGAAATCAGTTGCTGTCTGTATTATAGCTTTTCTTGTTGTTTGCTGTGTTCCTGCTTTATTTTTAATTTTTGGGATCCACATTTTTGCCTCTATCAGTTCTTTCAAAGCTTTTTTAACTCCTCCTGTTTTGTTTATATGGTAATTAAGTACATTCGTTCTTTTCTTCTGTCTTTTTTGATGCTGTTACTTATTTTTTTACTTAATTCTGATATGGCCTTTAGATTTTCTTTGTCTTTTCCAAGTTTTAAAAGTTTTCTTCTTTCTTCTATTAATACTTTAGTGTCATTTTCTGTATGGGTTGTCTTAAGCTTTGCGGATTTGTTGAACAGTGGACTATATATTTCTTTTATCTCATTTTTAAATTATCTTTTATTTCGTTTTTAGGTGTATTTATGAAACATTGTTGTTGTGTATTTATAGTTAGCTTTTGCATTGTATTTTTTTCTACTCTTTTTAGGTTCAGTGATATTTATTACTGCTTTCACTATCCGGTGGTTAGTATTGAAGTTAAGTTGGTTTAAAATGTTTATATCACGAAAAACATTTTTTTGTTCGTTGCTATGTAATCTATTTCATTTCTATAAGATCTATCTGGAGATAACCAGGTCCACTTTTTCTTCGGATCTTTTCTAAAAAAAAAACTGTTCATGACTACAAGATTGTTTTCCAATGCCATTTTAATAATTCTCTCTCCATTTTTACTTCTTCTACCGTGGCCAAATTTACCTATTATCTTTTCTTCACCAGTTCGTTGAGACCCTATTCTACCATTAAAATCTCCTATAACCGTAATGTTTTTGTGTGCATCTTGTAAGACTGATGACAGCTGATCATAGAAGATGTCTTTAACCCGTTCGTCTTGTTGTTCAGTGGGAGCATATACTTGAATAATCAACCATTTGTGTTTGTAGCCCGGCAAACGCATATTGAGTACAGCTATTCTCTCTGATATACCTATAAATTCTTCGATATATTTTTTTAAGCGTTTTTAATCATGAAGCCGACGCCGTAACTTCCCTTTGATTCTCCTTTATAGTATAAGACATATTCCTTTCTATCCTAAATGCTTTCCGTATTATTCGATTCAATTGCACAGTTTGTAGTTTTGTTCAGTATTTCAACATTTATGTTTTTATATTCTTGGAGCAAAATTTGTGACATTTGTACTATCCAACGATCAAACTGGAAATCCAACACTTAAGCAAGTGTTATTTGTTTCTTTATCTTGGTACGCTAAATAGTTACAATTTTATTTCTACGTACATTTCATGCCAGATAGCACATCTTCAGGAAAATGCAGACAGCCTTATGTACCAGGGTGTCAAGATTGTTAAAACTACCAACAGATGCGCTTCCAACCACATCACATGACGCACAGCCGTTCAATCAGCGATACGTCAAAGCGTGATAAAAGCCCCTCCACCCGTAGCTATAGACAATCAGTCACTAATAAATATGCTTGTCGATTATCATAAACTAACCATAGATATCTAATCATAGACACCATAGTTGAAAAATTAAAAAAAAATGTAAATCAGTTTGTATTTTCGAATTCAAAACCTATATTTAAACGATATTTTTGAGCTCATAGAACTCAAGGAAGCACTAAAATCAATGTTTATGTGAAAAATAACTATGTTTTTGAGCGTTCTGAACTGGAAAGAAGCACGAAGTTTCAAGAATAGCTTGCAAGGTCCAACCGTCTATCGAATTTTTGAGCTCAAAAGTCTCAAAAACACACAAATATAAATAATGATCTGTCGCGGGACGCCTGATATATGTGAAACATCGAAATTATTTCATGTAGAAAATATACATGAAAAAATGGTTTATTGAAGATTCTTCTAAAGAAGAGAATTATTCTTTATTTAAAATATATATATTAGTGTGTTCCAAGACATAAGGGAAAAATTTTTTTGCGCTAAATCAAATACGCATACCCTCTATTTTTATTCAGATTGACCTCATTGACTCAAATAATAAACATTATTGCGATTGGACAACGATAACCCGTGCCGACTTGATGCCAAACTTTTGACATGAAAATTTGTACTGACTTACTGTAGGTGGAATCAAGTACTTAATTTTTATTACTTAATTAAAACTCCAATACACCCAAAAAATAGATTACGATGTGCGGTTATTATGAACTGTAAGAATGAATCGGTATGTAAAAATATGTACACTGACATATGGACGCATTTTTTAATTATATATATTAAAAATACCAGAAGTAAAACCTTAAGACAATTAAACTGCGAGAAAATGAGACAATACAGTATTAGGACTAGAATTATTTTAGAATATATATTTATTATAATATGGGTACCAAATGCAAAAGTTATTTTACATTATATTATTCAATTTCAATGTTTTCAATTTGAACACATACAATAAGCAGGTGCACATGAGCACACATACCTCTTTCTCTGGCATTCTATCTCATGTCATATTTTATCTCATTCTCTCGCACGCAAGATCCTATAGATGTATATGGTTGTTTCTGTTTACTGACTCTTTTTCGTTTCATGGAGTTTCAAATCACAACGATATAAAGAAGTTTTCACTTTAATAGTATATTATTTATTCATTAACATTAAAAAATATAATTGTTCAAATTTTTTTAACCTTTGTTTTTTAGAGACAGGATAAATTTTCCGGTGTTCTTGTACACAACGTAATAAAAATTGTTTTTGTTCCTCCTCAACAGTTATTAATCCATGAAAGTCTTGCATTAACTTAATCGCTCTTTCAGCTACGTCGTCTACTACCCTCAGTGCCGAAACTCTTTCTGGCTTCTTGAAACGAAGCATTATTTGACCACAAAGTAGGACATTCATGTAGAAAACTGTCTTCAATTTTAAGGCGGTTGAACCAAGGACTTGCTTTTTACTGAAATAAAGTAAGAGATGTTTTTTCCAAAAGAAAATAAGATGTTTTAATATATTGTAATTGTAATAATAACAAAGATTAGTGTTAAAAAATATACTTTCACAGGGAACGAAAGTAAAAATTTATTTTACTATTAATGCCAATGTTCATTAATAAACTTACTGCACAATGAACCGCAAAGTTTTTCTTTCGATGGGATGTATCGTTTTCCATGAGTTATTTCTTCCTCTTTGGTTAGATTTTGACCCGTTTTAAATTTAGTTTCTTTGTCCACATCCTCATCAAACAGTGATAATATGGAAACTTTGTCAGTTAAATAACACAAAACCTGAGAAATCTGCTGCAAGGCTGCTTTTGAGATCGTTTTAGCAATTTTCTCGTAAGACTTCATTGATATCAAAAAATACAAATCTCAGTAAGGTGATTTTTTTCTGAAGTGCAATTGAAGCCATCGTTTAACGATGGTTTACGATGAACAAGCAAACGTCAATCAATGCCGCCTTGTTTTTGCTTGTGATCTTGAATTGAGCACTAAGTAACTATATTTTCAGGGAATAAATCGCTTTCGCCATCGATTGAGTTTGGTGCATGGCACTTGGAGGTCGGATTTTAATTTTTTTCTCGGTATCTCCACGTAAAAATATCACAAAAAGCTCTATTAACTCTCGATAATCATCTTGCAAGTTGTCAATTTCGGAGTCAGTCAAGTGCTGTGTAAGTTTTTCTCTATAGTTCTATATTTTATCAACATTAATGCTTTTCCAGCTTTCTCGGAACTTTTTAAAGAGCGGAATATCAGGGCATTTGACGCAGTAGTATCACAACAAGAAATTTGCGCTTTGTCTTCTAAATTCCAGTTTACAATCGTGTGCCGAACTGCCTGTGCTTGTTCACTTCATGTAGAACTTTCTAGTTTTGGTACAGCAATAAGTTGTTCTTTGTTTTCATAAGAAATAACTATAGGAAGACGTTCTTCTTTTGATTTCCGACCATTCAAAGCAGGCAAAGCTTGCCGCTTGCCGTCCCAATGTACAGTCACAACTTCCGGTACCTTATTTTGGAAATGAATTTTTAAGCCTTCAGCGCGTTCTTTCCGTTTTTATTTATAAATGTTTTGACTTAAAATTAAATTAAAGGATATCCATATGTTATTATCGATTTTAAGAACGTATTCTGAAATTAACAAGAACACAGCATACTTTATAGGTATACGACTTCCACTCGGTGAGAGAGAGTGAGGATGCCGAGCCGAGTGAGAAGAGTCGCAGTTACGTAGATGATACTTAAGGCGCTCCTAGTTCACAAATTTAAAGTTTTGTGGGCGTAGTTAAAGGTTGGATGGCGGGGCGCTCCCCTCGCAGCCGGCGCGGTCGCACGTTCGGCGCGTCGTCAATTCCGAGTCGGTATCGTAACGCGGGCTGCGTAATGCCAAATCCTAACGAGTCAACTTCTATTACTAAAAAAAATTAGTGAATTAAAAAATATGAAAAAAATAATATAAGGGTTATATAAAAATATATTAGATCATTAGACCGAATGATGCCCATTCTTTCTATTAGTTATTTTATACTATTTTAATACTAATTAAATAATATACTATTTTATTTTATTAAGTATTTTGGGGCTCCGTAAGCAAATTTGTTGTCTCTCTTTTTTCACATTTATGGGTCTTGTAAAAAAAATAGCCCTTATAAAATTACTTTATTGTTTATCCGTCTGACCACTAAGATCTTTTTCTCTATAATCCTCATCCAACACATACATTTTACAAGAAAATAGTCCAAATTCTTTTGTTATTATTATTAATTATTTTAGTTCCATCTCGTTACCATTCAATATGGTATGCCCTTTACTTTTGGAATCAAAATGAAACAAAATCATGAAAAGGCTTCATTTTTCAAAAAATATTAATTTTATTACAAATTCAATACACATACTAAAAGCAGGTTATTTTTTTCGGTCCAAGTAAATACGAATATAGTTTCAAGTAAGTCATCAAAATGTCCTAAATTTAATATTACTGGAAAGTGTCAATGTATTTAGCTCCTTACAAAGGTAAAAAAGAAACAAATAATTCAATTCTTTTATTACATTTTAATTGTCGATTGCAGATATAGACGAATTAAAACAAATTCTCGGAATCCTGATCACTTCAACTATGTCTGTTTATATTTAACCGCGAAGTCATTTAAATAAAAAAAAAGTGAGGCTATAACGAAATCACAGCCGCCAAAATTTATTTTTATGAATGTCCTCCATAAATTGGTCACTTAATTGTAAACCATACTTTGACCATCATTTGTAGGAACTCATTTTCCACCACCACTTATCGCTAGCCTATATAAGTCGAAGGCAGTTCCTGAGTACATTAAAATGTATTTTATTCATTACATTTCTTCAAAGCTAATTTTCTTCTGCAACAAGAATCATTTCATTTATTGTCGACAGTTGTGGACGAAAGAATTGTTGACTCAGAAGTTAGTTGTGTCTTACGACATGCTTCATTTTCTTTATTATCGTCAGATGAAGTATCAGTAGTTTTTACTAATTGACATTCATTTTCTCTCAACGGCATTCCCCGAGCTCGACGAGAATCAACTATTTCTGGCAATAGCCAGTCCGTATAAAATGACAATATTTTATCTTTCATCTTTTCCTCCCAAAAACGATCATCTTTTTCTATTATTGTGCTTTTAAGTGGTTTGTTTTCACCACTCCACTCAGCAAACAAGCACCTTTTTCTACGCGTCACGTGGAGTTGTCCTTGAATCTGGTGGTACCAGTTGCTGTTTTGTTTATAATCAAGTTCCCTTTTTGTCATATCTCCATATCTGTATCTTGTTTTCTTTTATAGCATTTTCTAAACCTTTTTGAAAGCCACTATGGGACACTTAACTTCCACTATTGTGTCTTGGTTTATTAGGCCATCAGGCGTGGCGCCAACAAAGGGTATTCGTTATCCACAAACAACCCGCAGGGTTCAATTGTCACTTTTCTTGCATTGCAAGTTGCAAGGCTAGTTCTTCATTTTCCACGCCATGGGCAATTGCAGCTATATTTCTCAGATTAGATTTATATAAAATATTTTGTACTAACTTAGCTTTGCTGCTAGTCTCTTCTTTACCACTGTTCCAAAATTTGATGCTGTGATCATGTTCTTCCTTAGTTCTATCCAATCGTTGCTGTTCCTCTGATTTGATGTAGATTGTTGTATTTTCTCCTTGTCTGAAGTTAACTGCTTTAAATTAAAAAATTTAGAAGAAACAATTCTTTTGCTATATTTAATTCATTTTTTGTCATATCAGGTGTAGTACTCATTGCACCATAATCATGTTGAACTATACCCTCTTTTCTTAATGTTCTGTTTTTCTTATGAGGCTTAGTTTTATTTTTTCCCCTTTTTTTAAATCGTTGTATTTCAATTTCTTTTAATATGCTTTTTGGACTTTGTCCTAAGATTTTCTTGTGAAGCGTATGTCTTGGATGAGGATTATTGAATGATAACACTGCAGCAGAACAACGTGCGCGGTAGCCTCGGCGAAGTGAGAAATTGATTCTTTTCCTCCAACAATCTTTGCTACCACACTGTTAAAGCGCTCTACTACATTAGTATCTACGTCCTCAAGCAAACTTTCTGATTTAGAAATAACTGATCCAATAATTGCCTTTACCCTAAACCAGAACATAGTGTTCTCTATTTCCATATTGTTCTGTGCCACTTTTTCTTTGGAACAGTAATAATCCTTACAATTTTGGTGATTACCGAAAGCATGATAAATCGAGTTTTGTATTTCCTTCCTAAATTTAATTATTGTGTTTGTTTTGTCATTTTCTAATTTGTACTTTTTATTGAGGCAATCATAACTTTACGGATACTCATAATCTTTACTTCTGTTAAAGTTTTCTATACGCTAATGGATATTTCGTTTCTTTGGTTATAGCTCTCATTTTATTACACATATTACGCAAGACATGGTTCCTGCATTCTATCTTTATGACTGTATGATTTAAGTAAGGATTACGTGCTAATATTTTTGCGTATGTAGCGGAATCGCCATCTGCAATCAACCTTCCGAAGATAAGATTGTACATTTGCACAGATGTTTCAAATCCTTGACAAATTATGTCAGCCTCCATACCACTAGATGAACCCGTATAATTTTGTAACAAGCGTGTTCTGGTGCCAAAACTTGCTTCTTCTCTGCCCGAGCACATACGAGGCAATATTTGTTCTTAATTCCTATAAATAACACCTCACCAAATCTGCGACCCACAATTGCAGCGGCGCCGGACAATGCTCTATAGTTATTGCCGTAAGACCGTGACGACCAACAGGCATCGGCATATACATCAATGATAGGTATACCCTCTTTGCTAATTCTCCCTTCTGCTATCGCTGCATCCCGCTCGCGTTTAGCAACCTTTTCAGCAGATTCAATAGATCTTGAATTTTGCCATATGTTTTTTCTGTAAATACAGGTACATCCATACATGCTGTTATTTCCTGAAATTGCGACCAGCCTATACCTGCAGAAGTGATTCCTGTAACCGCAGCCAAATTCGCATCAATGTTGTTTTTACTTGTTGGATCTTCACTTTTGATAATAAAGTCTTTATTACACATGTTACATTTATATTTAAATTTACTAATCAAACTAATTCTTTTCTCCCCAATAAGTGACATGTTTCTTAAACTGCAATTGAATAATGAATTATGACTAGATATTTTTTGAAGCTGCTGAGTAAAGTATACAATATCTACAAGTCTTCGACCCTGTATTGGTATGAATATATTTTCCTGACATTCGGTTTCAACAGAATAAGGTAAAACTTCAGAGGTTTTTCTGAAACATATTAAAATCAAACTATTAAATCGACATTAGGTTTCGACTGAGTTAGGTTTCGACGGTGTCTAATTAAAAATAGTAGTTTAGCTTATGTATTACTGATGGAAGTGGAGCGGGTTTAATCCATAGTCCAAATCGGTTTAAAATTTCCAATCATTGATTAAGATGTCAAAATTTGCAATTTATAATACTAATTAAGATTGTTTTTAATAAACAAGAGACTAGATTGTCATGAAGTTCGCAATTCAAATCTATTTGTAATTAAGATTGATTTATTTTACAGGGTTGTTACGAATTTTAAATCTACATTGCAGTAGGTAAGTATGGTTGTCACATACATAAAAAAAAATATTTTGTTATTTATAAAATATGTAAATTAAAGATTCCAGGATTGGAATTTTTTCAATTTAAAACCTATCTATTTCTCATCAAGCCGTTATCCTAGGAGGGCACGCAGTGACTATCGAATTGCCTTTGCTACGATTTGCTACATACTTCTTTTTTTTCTGTATTAATCATACATTTTATTACAATCTAGAATTCCGGAATTATATTTTTTTATTGATGACCTACTTACATGCTTACTAATACATACCCAATTGATGTTTGCTGGACATCAGTTTTATCTACCCAGGATTCATTAACTGGTGTTAAGAGTGTAAGTGCTGTCTTAGAACTGTCACTGTGACAATCCGTTAGTGCTCTAAAATTAAAACAAAAACATTTAGGTATATTAATTCAATAGCAAAATAGAGAACATTTATAAGCATTAGATAATTTTTGTTACGAACTCTTTTACTTTTATATATTTTTTTTATTTTACAGGACCACTATAAATTTCAAATGTACATTGCAGTAGGTTAAGGTTATTTTCAGAATTAAATTTTCTATTGCTTACTGATACATACCCAAAATTCGTTTTCTGGAAAGCGATTGTATTTAGCGAGGGTTGATTAACTGGTGTTGAAAGTGTAACTGCTGTCTCAGAACCGTCAATACGAGAATTATTTACTGCTCTAAAATTTAAACAAAAAAAAAAGTAATAACAAATGACAAATAGAGTTTATTTTTAAACAAAAAAAAGGTTTTTTTGAAAACCATGAAAATTTTTGTATACTATCAGACGTTTTACGTTTTAATTATACTTTATTTCACCATTGATTTTTGAGTCGTGTTAACGTTTCTATAGTTGCTCTGATTACGATATGTTTTACATTTTATTTTGCTTTTTCTATAATAAATTTCGAAATTTTTATGAGGCAATTGTTACAAATTTATGGATAAAAGCATAACTAAAACGTAAAGTAAATTGTAAGAATTATAGTGCAGCTCGTTGTTAGTGTTTTCCACGTAATAATTGCTTAGACTCGTTGATGGAGTTTGGCATTACGCAGCTCATCACGGTAAAAAATACCATCACAGGTTATTTAGTCATAGCGGGCAAAAAATATGTTTGTACATCGATATTTGTCAATTCATATAGGTATTATTTCTCAGTGTACATCTAATAATTTTACAATAGATAATATTTGACATAACTTTTTATAATGTATAAATAACTTTAGTACTTCATAACTCACAGTCTTTTTTCTCTCATTGGTTTTTGTGTGTTCTTTTAGGGCATGTAAGCGTTCCCTCTTTTTCATTTTTTTTTTACTGTGGTTACCCATATCAATTTTTAAGAGTTTCAATACAATATTTACGCACGATCGCACGAACAAAAGAAGCACTAGTCCGTCGTTGACAATGGTCATGGGCTGACTGACTGCGCTCCGCAGATGCGAAAGGCCGAGCGCATATTGAGAATATTTCAAAATGAATGATTATGAATGACATATATCATATATCGAAAAATCGCTTTGCAAAAACCTAGATTTACTTAATAGCTATTTAACAAAGTAATTTCTATGATGATATTTAATATTGGTTTAAAGATATTTCGATTTAAGTCTGTTAGAAAGGGTAGTTTGTAAAACAAAAAATGATCGAGAAAATATTCTAAAATCGTGTTTTTGCTTTAGTAGAAATCTAAATAAAGGATTAAAGAAATAGATGTAAAAAAATTGGCGTTATAACTTGTTTATAAAGACTCTTTTTTCATCTTCAAAAATGTAAGTTCTATTACCAGGAGCGCCTTAATTTTTTTAGAACTGGCCACTTACTTATAAACTGTAAAATAAAAAAAATCATTTAGGTTTTAAAAATGGAACTCTGGCAACCTTATATGTATACTGCATTTATCTATCGTTTTTTTTTACAAATTGGCAACAAAAAGAAAATTGTTAGTCTAACGTCAACATGAATTTAACGCGAGAAAATTTTCAAGCAATTATTTTTTATGAATTTCTTTGCCATTTAAGCTAACGAGAAAGTTACAACAAACTTCGGTTGGCTTATAATGATAAAACTCCACCCACTGTTTATAACACGTTCAAATGTAGTTGAACTAATCTGACGAGCAATCTGCATAAGGGACATCCTCTACGGCGATAACCGATGACAGTATCAGTACTGTGCGGCTCATGATAGAGACTGATAAAAGAGTAACCTACCAGTAGATTTGGGCAACCTTAGGCATCGCTTTCTTAGAAAGCTCTGTGGATACCTCATAATTTACCGAAGCTCAGAAACTCCATCGTGTTAATTGATGCCGTAAAATAATACAAAGATTTGCGGGTAGTGTTACGATCTCGAAACCAAAAGACAGTCTGCTCAGTGGGTGTTTCATTTCAAGGAGTTGCCTACTATAGTAAAACGAGGTCGAAACGTCGGAAAAAAATGGTAGCCTCTTTCTTCGGAAGACAGGTCATTTATGCAGCAATTGTTTTAAAAGGTAAAAAGGAATCACTGCAGACTAGTACACTAACAATTATTTGCCTCTTGTTTCGGAAAAAGTTTGTGAAAAACGACCTCGCAATATGATTCTTCATTATGACAACGGCTCACCACCTCTAGGAAAACCACTTAATATTTGGGAAGGTTAGGTATAGAAATACTGATTTACCGGTCTTACAGCCATGATCTGAAACTGTGCGATTTTTATTTTCTAAAATAAAAGAAAACTTCGAGGAAAGTGATTTACGGACACCGAGAAAGCAGTGAAAGAAGAAGGCATATGAAAAGCCGTCGAAACGACCCCTAAGTGCGAGTGGGCAAAATGTTTCTCTCTGTGGTACCATCAAATACAGCGTTGTATTGACCTCAAGTGACAATATTTTGAAAAACAAGAAAAATAAAAATTATTTGCTAGTTTTGCTCAGCTTATGATTTTCTAAGGATAAGCCGGTAGATTTAAGTATGGTTTGTAGAGTCAATCCTTTTTTAGATTATTTTATATAAAGATATTCAATCTTGTACTTCAAAAGATGATCTACCTCCATGTATAATTTAATTACAATCCGCTTAACGATTTCGGAGTCTACCTCAAAAACAGACAGATATTTGCGTTGTTTACGCAATCTCATGATTTTATTGTATCTCAAGTTTTATCAAGGTATCTCTAAACCTTGTTTAGTTATAAAAAGGACATACAGGTGAACAAAGGGAAATTTTAAAAATGACATTTATAGATTAAGTACGTCATAAATTGAATATTTACCACAACAGGCCCTAGGGATATAAGAATGGTGAATTTTCCCTCGGATGATACTTAAACGATAATTAGAGGATTGTAGGTACTAATGAAATAATAAGATCCCGAAAGTTTTAGATCCCTAAGTCACTTGGTTTTTGGAAAAAAACAAAATATTTAAAAACGAAAAAAAACATTCTTAGAAACATGTGAATAAATTGATCTATTTTTTTTAAATTTGGGGGACCGATGGTTGATTCTAGAGAAAAAATTAAGAACTATATCGATTGATAAGATTCTTGAAAGTCGAAGCGTTTTTCTTTTAATGTCAGTGTTTAATCATGATACGATTTTGGCAAAAAAAAGATTTTCCATTGTAGAGAAAAATAAAAACCATTTTTTGCTCAAATAATGACTTTATTTATATGATTTAAGTTTCAATTTAATTTTTATTACATATTCCATATTTACTAAAAGTAACTTTTATATTCGCAGTTACTTTTTGCCAAAATCCAAACTTAAAATTTTTAATTATCACAAATCATTAAATATAATACTATTAAAAAATAAAAAAAAAAACAGTTTTAGATAAATAATTAATAAAAAGAGCAACTAGGTTCGTCGTAGGGGCTCTTTGGCGATCCCTGTTCGGTACTCGAACCATCAGTCAAACGGGCGGTAGCGATATCAACCATGTTTATTCGTCTACTTCTCAGCTGTGTTCAACGACCGTATATAACTTCGCTATGATACTAATTACACGAAATTCCCTTTTTTTTCTATGACTCATAGTCTAAGGCTTCTCGTAAACACATCTCGTCTATCTCTACTTTTTGTTTCCCGATTTGAATAAAACTTCACTGATTTGAAATTCACAAACAGAAGTAAGGTTCGCGCGACCCATCACGGAGGCCGTACGCCTCGCGTGCCACTTACTTATTACATCATCCCTCCTTTTCAAAAAAAATCTTATAAAATTAAATAATTTTTTTTTTGTTCTTGAACCGCGTAGTAACTGATATAGCACAAGATCCTCAATCATTCAATGCAAATGGTGTGTTACGATCATATCACATCCATCGACATGGCTTCCAATTTCCGATTTCCTTTATTTACAAGTGATTATATGTTCATCATTTATGTCTCTGCTCGCTTAGCCAATACGGTATTAGACAAAAGTATTGTCTTTACACCCCAGCCCACAGGTGTATACATTTGTAGACATAACATCGTCCGTTCTTAGTTTTGAAAATCTTCTGGTTATGTGTTCTGTAACTGATGTAATTGTCTTAAATGATAATATTCTTATTTTTAGAACCTTTCCTTAAACAAATAAATATTTTTTGTATTTTTCGTTTCCCATACCAATGGATATTCAAATAAAAATAGCGATCACTATCTTTTTATTTAGCGGATCCTTTTCTTTGTCTTTTCTCTCGCTTTATTAAAGACATTCGTCTTTATATTGAGTGTGAACCAAATGAGTCAACAAACAATGAGCTGCTCGCCAGCAGCCGAGTTGTCGACGGTTGTGTTGGGGCTCGTCAAGACAGTGGTCGGCTTAATAAAATTGCTGCGATAAGTGTGCGCCTCGGCCGAGACACAGTAGCTACTCGCTTATCCGCCATCATGTCGCTCAGTGTACACGGGAATGTTGAGCGCGTTTCGGCGTGCGCGTCGATTTCCTCGATGCGCTTTCCTTTCTCTTCTTGATTTCCTAGTGTTCGACCTTGACATCACCACTGAGGCCATCGCCCCTCAGTGCTCACCGTCGACATCGAGCGAACTCGACGGCCCTGAAACGCGATCACATACTTCGATAGTCTTTGTAATCACTGTGTACTTGAAGCATTATAAATTGAGAGTAACGTAACGGGAACGTTGACTTTCAGGGTCTACAATTCGGCGTTCAAAAGCATAACGGAGGCGGTCCGGGAGAGCGAGATCAGGAAACGAGATCCGGAAGAAGTGCTCGCCTCGCAGCAGAGACCCTCGTGAGTACTCGCTAGTGCGGCTCGTAGACCGCGTCGACGTGAAAGAGGTTAGAGCAGTTTTGTGGGTGACGTAAACAAAATTAATATCATTACCCACAAATATTACTCTTTCACTAAATAGGAGTTATTTAAAAAAATCTATTAAAATAAAGTGACCGATGCGCGTCTACGACGTTGATGTCTAAGAAAACATTTAAAATTGACAAACAAAAACATTGAAAAGAAAACATTTCAGTGTATATAAATATATAAGTAATAGTAATATTTTAGCTTTATATGTTTAAAAGTTAGCCTTTACTTAAGTTCTCGTTCATCAGTGCATGTGTTGTGTTTGTTTGTTTTGCATGATATCAAAAGCACCTATACTTTTACATTTATACCTAAAGCAACCGCTCAACATGAAACGTAGATGTGTGACGGTGTGTCACTTTTTACATTCACGCTGTACGCACACACGCAGCATACGCCGCGGGAACGCACCGCGCTAAACCCCGTATCTACTTCTAGTTATTTCACATTGTTCTTGTGAATGTACCATCATTATAAAAAGCTTTAATTGTATACGAAATTGGAATATTTTTTTAACTTTTTTAATTTTTTTCTTTAAACATTAATACGAGTTTCTGATGAACTGACTAGTAGATATGTTCATACATACATAAATCCATTATATTTTATTCACCGCAATAGCGTTGATACTATACCACATAGTGTGGTATGTTTTTCATGTTTTTTATCCAATTATGTACAATTATTTAAGGGGATACTTCAAACATTTATACCTTTATTTATACTACAGTTTTTGACTATCAATATTGAGTCTCCATTTAAAAAAAATCTTCGGACTTATTATCCAAGATGTGCTCAACGGACGAATTTGTTCAGTATGCTCTAAATACTACGCACCATAAATATACTTAATGGCTCTAATTACAAAATTGAAATAAAAACATATTTTAAGCGCATGTTCAAGACGAGGACAAGAAGTTAGTGCCACGTCGAAATTAATGGTGATATTGTTGTATGGGTGGTCGCGGTCGACGGCGTCATCGCCATAAATGAGGCACCGGAGCGGGCGCGCAGCAGACGTGATCCGGTGGTCGATCCGCTGACTGAACGATTGTTGAGCCTCTGGACTGGACAAAATATCATATAAAGATCTTAGTGAAACAATTTTCACCAAAACGTCAAAATATATTATCGCAAACAAACGTGTTTTAAATTTTTCCACTATTTAGTAGATACTTTATATTACGTAACGTTGAGAATGAAGGCGGAGGAATGACCGATTTTTATTTGTTCTCACAAAGAGAAGAGTTTCAAAAGTACTAAATGTGCTGGACCAGCTTATTTTTAAGAATTAATAATGCAGTATTAATATTATGTACAACATAAAAAAATATATAAATTGTATATATTATCAGCAAATTGCATTTCATGGCGAGACAGATAAGAACATGATGTGACGAAGCGCGATGTACGTCAATCGCCAATTGTATTTGCCATCGTGAATTGTAAAATAATTGTAATTACCTGAGGTAGATTGTTATATTTACGTGACTGACTGACTACGTAACTGTCGCAATATAAAAGCACATCAAAATTATAATTATGCCACGCTTTTTAACTAAACTAGTAACTAAAATAAATATTGATCCACATTTATTAGCCCTTGGCTAAAGGGGGCATCGGAGACTAAAAGTAACCTGTGATGTTAGTGCTTAATTAATATTGACACGTCAAATATATGACTTTGTCTCGAAAGAATTGAATAGCTAAATTTTAATGCCTTACACGTTGATGTTTTACAACCGTTTTTATTTTAGGTTTTACTTTTTATCATTGCCTGTTTGCGATAGTTATGTATATTTCATCAATAAATATTTCAATTTTCAATGAATTAATATTTTCAGTATCAATCAATTACCCTATTAATTGTGCTTGACTTGAGTAATTCCTGCATTTCTCCATGTAATGTCTTTTGATCTATAAAAAATCAAAGAAGGTTAGCATACCGACGTCAATTGAGTTTTTAATGGTCCATTAGGTATAGTGAATCTTTTAATTTTTTTTAGATCAATATCAAAACAACATTTTTCTTTTTTGTATATCGATATCAAAACATTGTGAAAAAATAATGACGCGTATGTGCAGCCGGATCGATTTATTTTGACGTGACAACGTCTTAAATTAGGTTGCGGCTGGGAGTCACTTATGAAAAAGTGTAACGCTCGGTAACGTTACGATGAGTCACCGAACGAGAGAGAGGCCCGCCGAATGCCTTGCGTCTCTCTCCCACTCAACTATGATCGGTCTGCCGCGCGCGCAGCACTAGAGAATTAGTGCATAGCTTGCAAATGTATTGCAAGTTATTGTATGTATATTTGTATATAAATACGTATGTATGTGTAAAGGTAAAAATAAAATTTTGTTAATATGAAATTCAGTGCGAGATTCTTTGTATAAATTAATGTTTTAAATATAATTCTTTGTATAAATAAATGTTTTAAATTGTTACTATTATTTCATCCTTCTTCCTACTATACGAATGAATATTCACATTAAAATGATTTTACCATTCAAAGTCGTTGTCACGTAAAACTTTCGCCCGTATACCGACTTTACAGGCAACCAATTTTTTTAAACAATTTTTCATCGAAAAGTGTCACTCGACTTAAAGACTTCTAGAAACATGCAGATAATGGGTTTAGAGCGGCGCCAATCCTGCGGTCAGTCTCGGTGCTTATTACTAGAGGCGATTGTCGGATCTTTTTCAGCACTATACACGTTACCTTATTCTACACCAACGCATTCGAAACAGATGCCTTATAATTGTAATTGTTGCATTATTATATCTTGAGTGGAATCGTCACCGGAAATTCGGACATGTGTAGTCTCAATATATTGCTTTTACTGATGACGTTTGCATGTGTGTGTGTGTGTGCGCGTGTGTCTGTGTATTTGATGGGGTAATACACTTCTCCCCTCTCCGCCCCATATGGTCGTCGCCACAGACTTGACGCAACGTCACTAGAAATCGCACAACTCCAACGACTTTAATTTGTTAGTACTTTACTATCGTTTTTTAAATTGACGAATGAAATTAATACAATGAACAGCAAGGGTGCGATCCATTATGGTTGTATCGAGTCTGTGTTCGACGCCGCGCCGCGCCCCGGCTAATGTAGGAGTAGAGTAAGACGTGTGAGGAGGCACAGGCCGCCGCGGTGGGTTGATCAATGTTTGGCGCCAGGCGGAGCGGCGACTCGCCCGTGGGGCTGACGTGGCGTCCGCGCTTCCGCGCCGTGGGGCCCGCGCCGCCCGCGCTGCCACTCGCGCCGCGCGCACAACGCTCTTGACGCTGCGCATGCCGCCGACCCCACAGGAGTGGTTCGCCTCCAAATGACCACATTCAAACTCAAAGGGTTCTACGGTCCATCATTGCTGCGCTTCTCTCGATCAAATAATGAAGCGAATGAAATTTTTACGAAAGTTATATACATATTTCGTACTTCATTTCGTCAAACATTGGTTGATGGCATTATTCCATGTGCCTATTATGGTTTTGGTATAAATTTATGGTATTTCTTAATCTGCGGCCTGTTTCGTTGAACAAGCACGCCGGGAGTAAACTTCCAAGGCCGACCACAGTCCTCGGACCGCCGAGCGCGCTGCAATGCCGCTACCATTTTTCCCGCGCTCTTGTATACGTTCCAATTTTTTATTTTGACGACCTTGTCGACAATACAACAAATGGCTGTGAAGCACTTTTCTATATATTACATTTTATTACAATTTTGTGTCATTAATATTAAGGGTGTGGCATAACGTTTCGTTCCTGATCATAAAATATAGCATTTATGCTAGTTTACTATTTTTCTTATTAATTTTTGCATTACCATATATTTTATGCGAGTTTCCACTAAGCGATATGTAGTTTATATCATAAGAACATTATATTCTATCATAAAACAAACCACTAATAATATTTATAATTATCGCAGATTTTATGTAATGATAGAATCAAGAAAAAAGCATATTATAATTGTTGGACCAATAATCATAATAACAATATTTATTCTAAATTGTTCTGTTGCACGACCTCCTCAAATGTCTACTTCTTCGACTTATGTTGTTGTGGATGAGAATTTTCCTATTGTTATTGTTGTAATTATAATGTGAATTTGTTATTGTACATAATGTAAATAAAATGACATTATTTTTTACAATTTTTATACTATTTCACTTCTTGCATATAAAAAGTTAGAAAAATGTTTTTTATCCTTATTTATTACTCATGGAGCATTAAACGTTATTATTTAAAGTATTTAAAACACTTATCTTTCGAAACAGATTTTCTGAGCTTTGGGGCTGTAAAATCTCATTAGTTGTGCTGTTTGTATCTTGCTAGTTTTGATACCATAAATAGATGAAATTAAAAAAAAAAATATGAGTAAAAGCGATGTCCGGCCATTTTTCTATTTCTTTTCTCTCTATCGAAATGAGTAAATCTAACATAAAAATTCAATTCATTTTGAAGTTTTTTTTTGTAAAAAAGTGAAAAATGCGACACAAGCTAGGAAAAAAAAATATGAACCTAATGCAGTGTCGGTAAGAGTAACACAAAACTAGTTGTAATGTTTTCAGTCCAAAAATTTTGATATCAAATATGAATCTCGCTCTGATCGATCTGTTACGGATAAAATCGATACCTCGAAAAAGTAGAGCAAGATTGGCTTATTATTAGTTCTTACGACATAGCTAAAGAGCTGAGGATTGACCACAACATATTTAAAAAAAGCTCTATACTAGAGATCCCACACGAGTTCAATGAAAGACATCTGATGAATTTTGTGCTCATTTGCGATTCTCTATCGGGGCGTAATGGAACCGACCCTTTCTGAAAAGATTGATCACTGTTGATAAAAATGGATTACTACGTCAAGAACGTGCGATAAAGATATGGTCTAAAGGCAAGCAAGCTACACAGACTATGGCGAACCCCGGATCAACTCGCAATATGTTGATGCTATGTATATGGTGGGATTGGAAGAACATTATTTATTATGAGTTTTTGTTTTCGGGCAAATTCATCAATTCGGATCGCTGCTGCCAACAGCTGATGAGACTCAAGCAACAAGTAGAAAAAAATGGTCAGAATTGATCGACAGAAAGGGTGTTGTTTTCCATTATGATAACGCTAGACCACACATATCTTTAGCTATTCAGTAAACATTGAGATAGTTTAGTTGGTAAGTTTTAATTCATCGGCCATATAGCCTTATACTTACACCCTCAGACTTACGTCTATTTCAGTTTCTTCAGAACTGTAGGTAGTGTTGAATTTACATCAAGAGAAAACTCAAAACTACTTGGACTTTGGTTTATACTAGTTTAATGGTAATAGTCGAAATACCTTTTTGTTTTTATAATTATAGGCGACTTAAGTATTTTGTGCTGGAAACGTGGACAAAGTGTAAATATACTTTTATATTTACATCTGTAGTGCATTTCTTTGCAATAATGGCAGCGGAACCCTATAACGAGCTTGGTCCGACGTGCTCTTTGCCAGCTTTTTTTCTGTCTGTCGTACTTAGAGGTTTTCAAAGACCTTTTATCAATCACTTTTAAAATATAAAATTAATAAACAAACTATGTAAAAAACAAAAAATGATGTGGAAAAACTAGCCTATAATGAAATGGATGGTAATACCGTATTGATTAAACAGCAGTGAATATTGTTATGGCCGGGGTCGTATGGAAACATTTTCATTTTCCTTTTAAGCTTTTATTTTTTATACTTCACACTTTTTTCGAACTACGTACCTGTGAATTGTTCGCTTGTTGTCTACACTTTTGACAATAGCTTTTATTTGTTTCAGTATATTTATTAAAAGTATAATTTATATATAGGGTATGGGAAAAAGTTTTTTGTATTTTTTATACACAATTCAAGGTAATTTTTTGTCATGCGTGCGTGCGTGCGTGTGCGTGTGTGTGTGTTAGTGTATGTATACCATATGGAGTCGATTATGCGTCTTTCCGCAAATATTCATAATCCATAAGCATAATGATTGAAGTAATCGTTTCTGAAAAAAATAGCCCATAACATAAACGTGCAAGTACAAACACGCAGTCCAACCCGCCCCCACCTCATCAAAAAGCCTGCACACGGGCGCCAGCAGTGAATCGCGGCGCGTCCATCTACGCACGCAGTCAATAATCGGACGCGTAGCTTTTGGGGTTTAGGTATTTTATTATAAAGTGTCACATTTACTATATCGGCGTTTTTGAACCTAAGATTGTGTGTGATTAATGCTTAAGTGTTGAATAATAGCTTTTCACTGCTATCAAATGTGTAAACGTGATTTATTTTTAGGGAGTTTGCAGAGATGACATTGCTGCCTGCGAATTCGTATGTTACGTGAAGTGTAGTTTACGCGATAATTTGCCTTAGTTTGTTTAGAGTTGAATGGAATACATGTGGAAAATCAGAGACTAATGTCTAATTAAATCGCCACCATGACGCGCGGCGCGTGAGCGCGTGGCAACGTCGGGCCGAGCAGGGTTTTCTTTTGATTATTTTATGTTATTTATAAGCATATTTTCAATTATATATTTTTGTTAGAGTAAGTTTGGAAAAGTTGTTCTAAAAGACGAGAACATTATGAATATTTCCAGAAAGAATTTTGGGACTTGTAATGAAAGAACTGCAACAAGTAGTTTTCATAGGCCTCTCTTGATGTTAACACTTCCTAAGGAATTCTGAAAAAACCGAAAAATTTGCAAATCTGAGGGTGCAAGATCAGGGTTAAATAGTAAATGCACTTCCTAACGAAACTCTTAATATTTGTCGAGTGGCTAAAGATGTGTGTGGTCTGGCGTTGTCATGGTCAGAAACCATTCCCTTTCTGTTGATCTTGATTAACTCTCATCGGCTGTTGGTAGTAGAGATCCAAATTGATGGTTTTGCCCGGCGGTAAGAGCTCATAATTAATAATGCCCTTCCAATCCCACCATACATATTGGCATCAATTTATTGCGAATGATTCCGGGTTTCGCTATGGTCTGTGCCTTTTGACGATAATCTTTTAAAAATATTTCGGTTTCTTTACGTTTCAATAGAAAGTCACAATTGAGTGCACGATTCATTGGATTGCTTCCAGTGAGCTTGTTTGGGAACCAAGTATCAAACTCTTTGTATAACCAACTGTTTTCACATGCCTCAATACTCTTTTGTGGTCAATCCAAACTCTTCAGCTATGTTATAAGAACTAATAAGCCGATCTTGCTCTACTTTTTCCAAACTGGTATCTACTTTGACCGTAGCAACTCGACCAGAACGAGGTTCATGTTTGACCAAAATTACCGGACTGAAAATGCTTAAACCAGTTTATGGCTACTCTTACCGACACTGCCTTGGGTCCATAAACATCACAATTTTTTTTCGTGGCTTGTGTGACATTTATCCTTTTTTTCTTTTGAATTTCAAAAGGTATAGAATTTCTATGTTCGATTCGCTCATTTTAGTGGACAGATAAACAATGGAAAAATGGCGAGACACCGTTTTTAATTTTCTTTTTGTTAATTGCAACTTTTTACATGTAATATATAAAAAATCTTTTCTCCGATCTAATATATGGAATTTCCAATCATCACCATAGTATTCTTACCTCTGACTTTTATCGTTATGGGAAACGAAAGCATAGAAAACATATCCTGTGGACGCAATCGCTCTCCGGTCCAAAGGCTGCAGTTTATCATTGCGTCGATCTGATGGCGATCAGTCGTCCGGTCCTCCAACTAGATCAAAATTATGTCCACGAATAAAATGATGTCGGTGGGCCTGAGTCGGGTGAACTGGTCAGTGCAGCAACTACCTGACCGGTCGGTCCGTCGACGAACCGATGTGCTAATACATCTACTGCCTATGAGCTGCCTATGCCTATCTTAGCGATGCGCTTATACTCACAGTTGAAAGAAAGCACGTCGTCCGGGCGGTGCGGTGTCGGCGCCGGACTTTTCCACGTTTATGCTCATACCTGAGACTAAAATCAACAAACATATTTGAAAATAAACGGGTATTGAAACAAAATCCTCCAAATCATACATATATATACTTACTAGGCATACATATATGTACTGTTTGTATGTATGTGCTTAAACACGTGCAATCTTCTAATTTAATAAAATTATAGAATACAAATTACATCTGATGATGGAACTTACCATTTTTTTTTGTCTGCGAATAAGATCTCTTTTAAAAAATTACATAGTTATAGGCAGAATGTGATATTCTGACTTATCCAGCCCTCAATTGAATTTTTCACCCGACTGTCCCATTCGTAAGTTAATGGTTTTCTATATTTCTTTTGTTGACAGTTTTTGTAGTCTAAACGGCTCGATTTTAAAAACAACATAAAATTTATAAGAATATAAGATCAAAGAAAGAGGGATTTTTTTACAGTGATATAAGTCTGAAATGGAAGTTAGTTAATAATGAACTACAACACTATTTTTAATAATTATAATACTGCTTGTGGAAGTGGCATAGGATATAATATTGAAACATAAGATCTACACACCAAAAAATAAAGGTAATACAAAAATGTTGTTTTATTCTTATAATACGGGTATCAAATTAAAGCTCGTAAATAAATGATCAAAACCAATTGCAACACTTTTATGCTAATCTTTTGACACAAACTACTACAAAGTGTTTTTAATGCGTAGAGGTTACGTTCATTCTTTGTTAGGCTGCAATACTTCGTAATCTAAAAGCGTCACACTGGATCGGTCCTCCAGTGTCTTATATTTTTATAGAAGAAAATTTTAATTATTGGCGAATAAATGCAAGATAAAATCCATCCTGACTATCAAAAAAATCACATACATTTACTAGGTACGTGTTTATTCAAAGATATTCAATTAAATATTTATTTTACATGTTTAGATTCATGATGTCTGGCAACTAATATATTATGGTGTTATTTACTATATTCCTCATGTGGAACTTTAATTGTTGAAGAATATAATTTTACATAAGTATAAAGTCTGGGCCATCTATAAATTAAGTCAAAACAATTTCATGACTTAACCTCTCTCCCCACATCATTGTTACAGGTGGTTACATTTATGTGACCTCCGACCCTGGTGTACCTCACGTATTTTTCAATTTTAAATTCGTAAATGATTAAAGTATAACAGCATTTCCAAAATTATTTGTATTTTTCCATTTAAAATCGTTTGCATAAAAAAACCGCCTCTGAAAACCTATTATAATAATTAATTTTTTGGAAAAGAAAGGAAAACAAAAATAATTATCATAATGAAAATGATATACGCAAAAATTTATAAGGGAAATAAGCAATTCAACACCTTCATTTATAAACATAAACATAAAAAGTGAAATATTGAGTCACAAGGATATGAAAAAGGAGATAACAGAGTCTATAAATAAAATATTTTGAAAAATATTCGAAATGGTTTGTGTGAAAACTAAAGGCGTTATTGATCTACACGATGGAAACGCGTGAATAACGACGTTAAAACCTAAATAAGTATAGTGATTTAAAATTTCAAGGAAGAATTCGATTCTTTTTATTCGTTTTAAAAGAAGTATCCAGCAATATCTCTTTGGTAGTGTAATTGTAATATGTTCTTAGTTCGTTTTTTTACATTGGTTGTGATCAAAACATATTCTCATATTTTAAAATAATTCACACCTATCTCTAATGAGAGGGCTATTATATTATACACGCTTTAGGTCAGTCTTAGTGAAACTAAACCGAGCCCTATTTGTATATGGAATTACAATTATATTTAACCCATTCAACTATTGGGATTGGAACCTGCCTTCCGATGTGTGGTGATTTCACTGTGGAGTGAGATACCGATGTCAGGCGGGCGGACGTTTCCTCGCAGTCGCTCACTATATGTGTGTGCAGTGGTGCGGGTGCGGGCGCGGGCGGCGATGGTGGCGCGGACGCGCAGCGCGCGCTGGCGCGGTTTGCTCAGTGTGAGTAAAGCCTCTAGTGGGACTCTGGCTTTGCATGATGCTTGCGCATGGCGCTCGTTTTCTTCTATTACATCTAGTGTTTATATTGAGTTTGTCGTCTGTCCATTCAATCGTACTGCGACTACCGTCGACACCGGAGGGCCGGACCGAAACTGGATCCTTTGAGATTTCGTTCCATCGCAATGAACCGAAACCGTCTGTTGAGCTCACCCTGAGTTGCCTCGAAGGCGAAAATGTTAACTCGCTACATTCACCGTCTACACGCTCGTCCATAGAGATACTTTTTATCTCAAATGGTTTTATGAGAACGATATCTCACGGGATCTGATGGTCGTTAAAAGAGTCCGTAGTGCGTGTGGTAAGCACGTGGCGTGTGTGGCAGCCTGACGGAGACGGCGCGCCTGCTGCAGAACGTGCGCAGCGTGTTCAGTCGCCGGAGCGCAGCGCGTGCCACCGCCGAACTCGAGCTGTCACATGGGTTTGCATTCTCGCAAGAGGAAGGTGCCAGCATGTCACAGGCCGACGTCATCCGCGCCTACGACACAACACGGCCTGCTCTTCCTGCGCGCTCCTGAGCTGATGGCGCGGATCAGCGCTTCGGTCGGACTCGACACCTGCGTCTGGCTCGGCCTCATTGCTACATTTTTATTTAACCTCAACGAAATAAAGAAACATTTGCACTTTAAAAATATAGATTTCTATTCGAGGTTTGGCGTCGCCGCCGCGAGTGCCACTCATCGCACTCACTACACCGAACATTGGATTGCACTGCATTGCGCGTTCAAATTTTCGGCAGCCTTCGACTATGCGGGCGCCGACGCCACATGAACTCCTTTGAACTTGTCACGCATTACTGTCAAACCAGAAATCAGCTGCTTATAAGATAATTTATCGGACATATTATTTTAGTTAAATCTTGTTACCTGGTATTAGTAATATTTGAATATTCACTAATTTCGTACACATGTTTGGCGTATGTGTATACTCGTGCGTTCTGTATACTTATTGTGGCTACGTATACTTATCGATTTTATATAGACATATACAGTAATAACCGGCCACAAAAAAAACGCACTGGCAAGCAGTCTCATAACATGCTATTCTTTAAAGTCTATAATCTAGACTATAATATGGGGCAGAGTTAACTACTGGAGTTATAGAAATCATGAAATGTCTATGTAATATGAATCAAACTCGGATTATTGTCACCATTGAGATCGAACATCTAACGAAAAATTCATTCCAGTTTTGCACAACGTAATCCGCAATTTGTTCCTGGATCTTCCTAACCAAGATGCGTGTTTCATAAAAACGATTTTGAATCTAGTATTTTTATATAGTAGTTAAATAGCTTCAGTACTAATTTTCATGTCCCTAGTCAAAAATCAGCATCCTTATACGAACTTCTGATTTCATGTTTCTAACTTCAGTAGTTTCAGCTCTGTGCTGATGAGTTAATCAGAAAATCAGGGTTTCTCTCTATAATATATAAATATATATTGTTACACGTACATTTTAGATTTACATGTAACCATTGTATATTAAGATTATTTAAACTTTACTTACTTTTTTTCTTAGAAGTTTTGTTACTGACTCAATCAATAATCAGGGATATTAATTAATAATTATTTTTTGTAACATATTAATTAAGTTGTGAATTTGTATTATTATTTAAACGGATTATTTTATAATCAATTTACATTTCATGCTAATATTTGTATGTAACTTGTGACCGTTGTAACGTCATCAAACATCGAGATTAGAAAACTTAATTATATGTTGATAGCCATAGCTGATAAGGGCAACCACAGCAGTGGGTGCAAGTCGCCACTCTAACCCAGTCTTGCTACAAGAGTTGAGACAGGTCGAGGCGGTGCGGGGTTGCCCGGCTAACTCACAGCTGTATCGAGTCATAGGGATATGTACAGAAGACATAGGAATCATTGTTGCGGCTTCCGGTATTGCTTAAAACAATGGTTGTATAAAGCTTTTCTTTAAGACAAAATCTTCAGTTATGTACAGCTAAATAATATGTTTCGATTTTTTTTACTCCGTTTTAAAGTCAACTGATAACAGTTGACTAGCATAATGCAACATACTTACGATTTTAATTAATCTGATAGCCGAAAAACGTAATTACACTGTATTACTTAACTTTGTACAAATAAAAGATAAATATTGACAAAAACATATATCAATCTTAATCAAGGGCGCATCCAGGGAGGTTCGAGGACCCTCTTGGTTTTTGTCTTATGGTCGTAATCAAATTAAACTTTATTTTAATTCCACCTCGATTATGTGATCCCCTTGGCTTGTAAGGCTAAATCCGCCATTGATCTTATTCAAAATTTTCTTTTTTAAATTCTCTTGATGCGAATTTTGTTATATACAAATGTAAGATTTGTGTTAAATTATATGTACGTTGATTTGAACTCTTTAATTTTTATTTTGTCATTGTTATTTGAATTTGTTGTTAACTTATGGTTTATCACGACTCGAATATTATTATTAAGACATCCAACGCTCTGTAAGTTGCGTTGTTTATTGCATTTGAATGTTTTTATTATATGTATAAGTAAAGATTAAAACAAAAAATAATATAAGCACATTGCAACTTTTTTGTAATTAAGTCACGAAAACACATCAAAGCTTTAGGCACAAATTTCAGCATTCAAGAGGTAACGTTGTACTGCAATTAACGGTTTTCTTGAAAATAAATAGGTTTTAAACCTTTCATCACTTCAATGTTTGATTCAATCGGGCGTCAGCCGCGCGCCCTCCGCCGCCCGAGGAGCGCCCGCCCCGCTCGGGAGCGCCTCGTCGGGTCGTGGTCATATTTTGCACTAAACAACTAACCGATTGTTAGCGAGTGATCTAATGTAACTATTTATTAAACATTGTGATATGAAGCTAATTTTCGTACAGAATTTACACGATCAACTAGCTGTTTTCGATCGACTTATAACTACTTATTGCTATACCTTTAACAGTTTATTATTGTTAACTGTTACCTCGATTAAAAAAGAATTATTGAGATCGCGGCGAGGCGGGGCGCGAGGCCCTGCGACTGTGTCGGGGCAATGACGCCACCGGTGGGATCGGGCGACGCCGTCGGTGGCGGCCTTAACCAGGCTCCAGGCGGCAGACATTTGTATTTATATAGGCATTCGTTACTATTAATATATACTCTGCTATGAATCTACGTTATTATTTTATTGTTATAATTAATAGCCGAGGATAAAATACAGTGGAATCTCAATAACTCGAACCTCGTTAAGTCGAAATCCTCTAGTAAGTCGAAAAAAATTGGCATTCCCTTCCGCTGAACCCCAAAATACGCGGCATCTCGAATTATATAGACTTTGTAACTCGAACAAAATGTTATTTCCCTACAAAGTATTGATAATGCATATTTATACTCTATAACTCGAATTTCAAAAAGGAGACTCCGTAAGTCGTAGTCGGTAAAATATAATGACGTCTTACTTGGAATTCCCCGAAATAATAGCAATAAATTCCAAAATGAATGTTCGGGTTCGAGGCTTCTAATCTATTGTTTTTGTCTTATACACGTGCAATAAATGAATACATTCATGAAACTTTCTAAGTAACACAGCTGTGAACGTTATGTTTGTTCCTTGTCGACACAGTCATATGTATCTCGAAGTTCGTGTTAAGTCGAAAACTCGTTAACTCGATTTTTTTTACATTTCCCTTGACTTTCGAGTTATTGAGATTCCACTGATAAAGTTTCAGTTAAATATCTTTTTTCTACTCGGGTTGTACCGCGAGTCCTCGCAAAAACAGGGCCCGGACGATCATTCGACTCGCTACCCCCTGAGGCCGCCACTGGACGCTGTTACTTGTGTTCCCTCTAAATAAAAAGCAAGCTGCGGCGGACGGAGCACAGGAGTTATTTGTTAAATTCTAATCATCTACATGAAATATTGATGACTATTTTTAACGTGATACGAACTTTTCAAAGAAGCAGGGCACCAAACTTTAAGTCATTAACACATGCGTTCATGATTTAAAAAAATAGACAAATAAAATAAAAAAAAAATCGATTGTAAGCCTGCCGCTCGTATAATACGGACAAATGTATGTAGTTTCCAGTTTTCTTAAAAATTCCGCCCGCCGTGCTCGCAAAGCGAACGACTAGGACAATGAGATATGAACACTACATACGAATTCGCAAGTGCATTGCAACTACAACTGCGTTAAATTGCTGGCCTTGCAGCACGCGACCTCGCGCCCTTGCTCGAGCACATTACGACGTCATTTAATTTGAATAATTATATTATATGTTCTCGTTCTTTACCGTGTTTTATTGTTATAACCCTCGAGAGAACGTCACCCAGTGACTCGACGACAGCGCCCTTGTTCTTAAATAAACAGCGAGCGCAAAGCCGTATCGGTGCACGATGGGATATCGTGTCATGTGCCACTGTTGAATACTGCTGGCGTTCTTATCGTGAGCACTTCGCGCTTATCCAACTTGTCACCCCCGGCTCAGAGAGCGTATTACAGAGTTATTCTTATTTCGAAAAAACGAGCACCTACACGTTTTGTCACTTATTTTTTTAGAACGCCCATTTCCCCGCATTTTATTGAATTGTCGTCGAGTTTTTTCTATAAATATGTTAGGAGATCACAATAGTAGAGTTATTTATTTATAATGACGGAAAAAGTATTTTCTATTAATTATTATTATTATTAGATGAGATATCCAATGTTTAACGAAAAATGTCCGTGAGTAGTTTGTGTAATTTGCATTTCATTTTCTCAGCGAACTACATACTTGTTAACTAGTCTCAATAAGTTTTATTCATATTATCTTAATATATATAATTATTTAGTACGTGTGTTTGTCACCTAACTCCTCCCTAAACGACTGGAGTGATTTGAATGAAATTGTGTGGCTATATTTATGAACGGTTTGAAAACACAATTAGACCCGATAGGTGGCGCTGCTGTCGGTACGTCACCAAATCTGTCACCTAATTTGCTGTACAAGAGAACATTACACAATTTTGAGCGGTACTTTTTATTGCCTAGCTAGAAATATTAGAAAACCATAAGTTACCCGCATGTTTTTCATTTAGTTTGTTGATTAAATAATAGTTTGAAGTTACACATGGACGTCATTCAACCAATATTATGTTGCTAAGGTAAGCCGAATAAACTGTTACGCTGCTAACATGCGTTTGTTCTTGTCTATCACTTTGATATATGCCTTTGTTAGAAAGTGACCCAACCTATTATATTTAAATAGTTTTATGTATGAGGGGATTAGTCACAATTTAGCAAGGAACGTCTATGTTTATACTGTTCAAGCTTTGTGAATTCATTTTGCGGCTTAGAAATATAAAAAAAAGAAATATTTAGTATAGAAACCGTTTAATGTTTTGGTAGTTGACATACGGCATACATAATATACGCGCTATTCGCTTGCCTCATTGTCATTTATAAATTGAATGAATATTTATTATTGTTATATTATTTCTTATTTTGATGGATTTTTAAACATTTTAACAGTTTTATAAAAACACAGTTTTACTTTTGGTATAAGAGACGGTGAAGTTTCTCTGTTAGTGATGATACATATATAAACAGATCAGTTGTTCTGTGTACGGTCTTGAGGTTCAAGCCTGAAAGTGATAAGCACTGTAAAATTACAAATGATTAAAAATTAAATTGACAATTGTCATATTAAAAAGTAAGCCAGAAAAGATAATTCATGATATCAAGAGTCGCCGCATTGAATGCGATGCCATTATTATTATATCCCAATATCTTATTCATGGTGAAATGTGTGGCTTGGAAACGATAAATTACATAGAACACAAAAAAAATGAAAGCAAGGGGTAACTTAAAAGAATTTAAAGAAAGGCTTCTCGCCAGTACTTCTAAACTAGAAGACTTGGAAAAGATAGAAGAATTAAATAATTTAGAAATAGAAACAATAGCAAACAGTAAGTTATCAAAAAATGATGACCACCGTAGATTCGTTAGAACTAGTTATGGAATCGCAAAATGGAAAAATTTTAATATAAATTTAAATATATTTAATGTGAAACTGCTATTCCGGACATAAGTCTCATTATTATTGTGTTATTTTTTACCTTAATGTTAATATAACTCGGCTAATAACTAAACAAATTTATTAATTCTAAGGCGGTACGAAGCTCGCCGAATCAATTAGTTTTTTATAAAACAGGACATCCAAATGATACATAATTATCGCCGCATTGAATGTGCATAAATATAGCTTAAAAACTCACCATTGTATATGAACATGAGTAGGTTTTGATAGATATGTAGCAAAAATGGCAGCAAGCACGGAATCATGAATCTAATATCTCCGATTGCAAATAGTTATTGAAAATTTTCGAAAATCGGGAAGTTATTGGTTTTCCCCTGTTTTTTGAAAATTGAGTTTTCATGAGATCTTGACGTTGTGAAGTCCTAGGAAGCTCCCCTGACGATTTTACGATGGTGTGTGTGCGTGCGGGCGCGCGTGAATGTGTGTTAATATTGCAACAGAACTCTGCTTCTGCCTTCGCATCTGCGGAAGTTATGTATGCCTTTTCGCTTTCGTTTCCGTTTCTGATTCCGCAAACTTTATAACAGAACTCTAAACGGAAGTCTACAGCGGAGAGAAAGGTAAAGTGCGGCCGGCGGGCCGGCGCGCGGCGGCCGGATTGGAGGCGGCGGACCAGGCAGTCATGCGTGCCAATGATATACGTACCCCCCGCATTTCGGGAGTGGGGCAGGAAGCAAACAAGAAACGTGTCACAGCGAGTTTGTTTATGTTTACTACATATTTTTTCAGTTCGTTATGCCATCACCGCGCCCCGTGACGTTGAGCGTAAGCGCGTAAATCTTATTTTGTTGTTTGTTTTGTTACTTAATAGATTTGTGTTTAGTGCAATTATGAAACCAAATCCCATTAGGGACTATTTCGTTTAGATTAATGACTCAAGTGTCAGATGCAAACTCTGTAATAAAGTATATTTGCAAAAAGGCCGCACAACAACCGCTTTAAAAAGTCATTTAAAATCGATTCATGCCGAACAGTTTGGAGAGTATGAGAATTTAAATAATGCTGTTAAATTTTCATCGGAAAAGAAAAAACAAAAGGTCAGTGAATATTTATTTATTACTCATCAACTTTGTGTAAGTTAGGTTGTGGCCTAGTGGCGTCTGAGCGCATCGTTCGGTCACGCAGGTTAAGCAAAATTTGCGCGGTCAGTCCTCGGATGGGTGGTATACGTTTAAGTCTTAGTCTAAATAAAGAACCTAATACAATATTATTTAAATTTGATTGATGCTTGAACAAGACTTTCTTTATTGTTTTGTTTTATAGGTGTTTTGTTTCGTAAAGTAATTTTTATTTATATGTTGTTCCGGGTTACTTTAACTCCAGCCGAAAACGCTAAAAGACAACATTACAACAAAGTCTACAAGTATATGATTATTGGGATTTATCACATCACAAATCTCAAGAAATGGATCGTACGATTGCTGAAATGATATTGCCCTTGAAAACTTACCCTTTACTTTTGTCGAGGGTATAGGATTTCGTAGAGTAATGAACATTGCCCTTTCCAAGTACAAAATGAGAAGCCGTGATTTTTTTTTCTTCGTATGTGAGCGACATTTTGTACAATAGGTTGGCAAAGAAAACCAAAGATTTACTTCAAGAATTTGATAAGTTATCTTTTACAAGCGACATATGGTCGGAACTTTATTCTAGTGTTCCATTGCTTCGTTTAACTGCTCATGGGATTTCAAAGGATTTTCGCAAAAATCATGTAATTTAAAAATGTGAAGTCCTGGATGAACGTCATACAGGCACTATAATGTCAACAAAGTTTAAAACTACTCTTGAAGAATGGGAAATTGATCGCCAAATAGTTCACTGAATGGTTCGTGATCGTGGATCCAACATCATTAAAGCAATGTCAGGCTTTGAGGATGTCAGTTACGAAATACACCAGATTCAACTTTGCATACGAGCTGGTGTTGAATCTCAAGAGTGGCTCCTACAATTTATTACTAAAATGTCCCACACGAGCTCGTTGAAATCAATCTAATGAATCGTGTACTCTGGTGATTCTATTGAAACGTAATGAAACCGAACCGTTTTTGAAAAGATTGATCACTGATGATGAAACATATTACTTACGGCAGGAACGTCCGATAAATCATGGTCATTGGGCAAGAAAGCTTACAGACTATAGCGAAACCCGGGTTAGCTGGCAATAAGTGATGCTATGGATATAGTGGAATTGGAAGGGCATTATTCATTGTGAGCTTTTACCGCCGGGCAAATCCATAAATTTCGATGTTTATTGCCAACAGCTGATGAGACGCAAGCAACAAGTAGAGAAAAAATGGTCAGAATTGATTTACAGAAAGGGTCTGGTTTTCCACCATGATAACGCTAAACCACACACATCTTTTGCCACTCAGCAAATATTGAGACAGTTTGATGAAAGTCTTAATGTATTTACCATATAGCTCTGACTGCACCCTCAGATTTTCAGCTGTTTCGATTTCTTTAGAATTTTTTAGGTAGTGTTACGTTGTCAGGAGAGGACTGCCGAAACTACTTGTCGCAGTTTTTTTGGTCAGAAGTCAGAAGTCTCAAAATTTCTACAGAAATGGGATTATGTCACTACCTGTAAAATGACAAATTGTTGAACAAAATACCATGTATAGGCTATAGGTAAATATAAATAAAATATGATGAAAAATTATTATGAATTTATTCTGAATTTATTATTACAAATTGATGGTTTTTCCCGGCGATAAAAGCTCATAATGAATAATTCCATTCCAATCCCACCATAAAAATAGCATCAACTTAATCCAGAATTAGCTGTAGTTTATGGAGCCTTTTGATCATGATCTTTTTCGCATGTTATTGACGTGGATAATTCATTTTTCATCACCAGTGATCATTCATTTCAAAAACTGTTTGGCTTCATTATTTTTCAAAATAAATTCATTAGATTTCTTTCAGTAAGCTCGTGTGGGACCCAAGTATCGAGCTTTTTTGTATGTCCATCTTTTTCAAGTGCGTCAAAACTGTTTTGTGGTCAATCCCCAGCTCTTCAGCTGTTTGATAAGAACTATTGTGCCGATTTTGTTCTACGTTTTCCAAAATGTCATCAACTTTTCCGTAACAGGTCGACCAGAGCGAGGTTCGTCTTTAACATCAAAATTACTGGATTGAAAATGCTTAAACCAGTATTATGCTATTCTTAACAACACAGTATTAAGTTTAAACATCAGAATTTTTTTTCGCTGATTGCGTCGCATTCTCTTTTTTTGTAATACAACTTCAAAACGTATTGAATTTCTACATTAGATTCACTTATTTTTGTGGACAGAAAAACATTAGAAATATGACGGAACATGGTTTTTACTTTTATTTTGTGGTTTTCTAAATGTCGTCCATTTAATGGTATCAAAACTTGCCGATAAAAACAGCACATCCAAAGAGATTTTACTGCAGCTTTTTATTTATAAAATACTTCTTCCTCGATCGTAATATCTACAAGTATTATGGATTTTGGTCTGATGGTGGTAAAAGGCTACCAATGATATTATTATGATATACCTGTCTTATTTTAAACGTGGGCATAAAATTTCCATCCCTAATCTCTTTCGGCCCTTAGCTCTGTTAGATTTGCAATTAAAAAAATAAGAAATTTGTCCGATAATATAAGCACCAGATTGGTTTATTTTGACTGTTTCTATAGCTTGATGTCATATGGTATCCTACTTTGGGGACATGCTGCGGATATTTTCAGAATTTTCGTTATGCAAAAGCGTGCCATGCAGCCAATTTACGGACTGGGTACTCATGTTTCTCTCAGAAGTGATTTTTGAGCAATACGAATTTTAACTATGGCATCACAGTTCAATTACAGAATTTAATATGATTTTAAAAAAGTTAGAACATTTTAATTAAAATAATGATAGACATAATTTCATTACTAGAAATAAAAATAAACTGTGTTTACATGTTAGTCGACTGCATAGGATTGCAAATTCATTTAGGGGGCTCAGTTTGCGCATGTTCAATAATATCCCTTTTAATATACAAAATTTATCTTTATACAATCTCTGAATATTTAGAGGTTAAGTGAACATAATGAGTTGAACTGCAGGTTTTTCCTGCAATAATTTTATAAATGATCGTATTTCTATATAATTGGTTTTAAAAGAGCTATCCTTAAGTTTTCTATTCGTTCTTCTTGAAAGATAACTACGAACGAGTGGTAATTAAAAAAGTGAAACTTATAAAAAAAAATAATTTAAAAACTGTATTTTTTTAAAATATGACATATTCCAAGGTTTATATTATGAAGTAAGTAATAAAGATATTTTGAATTGGAATAAATGATACTAAATACTACATTTTTTAATGCCAACAACTTAATCATTAGCATGCACTGATATTATAAAGAAGAAAGACTTGTTTGGAAAATTGTTTGTGATGGATAAACTCAAAAACTACTTAACCGATTGTAAAAATTTTTTCTCTTATAGAAAGCTAAATTATCCTAGCGTAACATTAGCTATATTTTATTAAAAAATGAGATTCATACGAAAATAACAATAATGTAACACAAGATGTCTATAATGGTAACCCTATACAAGTTTGCAATAAGTACTCATAATTAACTATAAAAAAAGTTAGCGAGGTCTATATTTATAAGTATTATAGTTGAGGAACAATAACCCATATTTGTTCAAATTAATCCATTAAAACACTAGTAAGATAAAAAATCTTAACATTCGTATCGTGATTATTAATCAAATTCAAATTCAAAATATCTTTATTTCATAGGTTACAAAATAACATTTGATAATTTTTTATTATTTTTTGCGAATTTACACTTTACTTTACTTTACTGCTCGTTCGGAAGGCAGTTTTCCCACAAGAAGAACGAGCAAGAAACTTAAGGGTAGCTCTTTTCTAATTTGCACATACATAGCCAAAACAAATACGGAACCATTAAGAATGACACAGCCCGGTAAGAAGTCGAGCCGCTTATGCCCATTGATTTTTGTCTTCTAAATATTCAGAAATTGCATTGTACCCTTTTCTACTGAGTGATTGTTTAATAACACTCTTAAATTTATGTAGGGGTAAATCTTGTATATCTATAGGAACCTTATTGAATAGGCGCACACACAGCCCTCTAAATGAATTTGAGACTTTACTTAGTCGACAAACATGTGAATTCAGTTTATTTTTATTTCTGGTATTGAGATTATGTCGACTACTATTTCTTTTAATCATTTCTAAATTTTTTTTTACATGTAATAAATTTTCATAAATGAATTGAGATACCAGGGTTAAAATTCCAATTTCCTTAAACTTATTTCTAAGGGATGTACGAGGTCCGAGCTTGTAAATTGCGCGAACGGCCTGCTTCTGCAGCACGAAAATTTTCTGAATATCCGCGGCGTTTCCCCAGAGCAAGATGTCATACGACATCAGACTATGGAAACAGCCAAAATAAACCAATCTGGCAGTTTTGACGTCAGATAAATTTCTCATTTTTTTGGCAGCATAGGCGGCAGAGCTAAGCCTTTTCGCCAACCTACTTATATGAGGACCCCATTGAAGCCTGTTATCCAAAGTAATTCCTAGGAACACTGTAGAATTAACAAACTCCAATTCTTTGTTGCGTACTGAAATAGTTCCGGATCCATGTCTCACATTTGGAAGTGAGAAACTTATACATTTTGTTTTCATTTCATTAAGAAGTAAATTATTTGCAGTAAACCATTTCTCTACCTTAGAGATAGCATTGTTCACATCGTCATAAGTGGGCTGTTGTCTTTTAACTTTGAATAACAAAGAAGTATCATCTGCAAACAGTACTATCTCATGAGCATCCTTAACAAAGCTAGGCAAATCATTTATGTAGATTAAAAAGAGAAAGGGACCAAGAATTGATCCCTACGGCACACCCATGTGAACTATAGATCCAGACGATTTCTTACCATTGACATCAACCCTCTGAACCCTGTTACTCAAATACGACTTCAGAAGGTCGAGTGCCCGATCTGTTACTGCATAGTGACGTAGTTGCCCCATCAGAGTTTCATAATGAACACAATCAAAAGCCTTGGAAAGATCGCAAAATATACTAATTGCATCTCGCGAATCCTCCCAGGCTCCAAAAATATGTTGCACAAGCTCAACGCCAGCATAGATTTTTGAGCGACCCCGAGTAAAACCGAATTGTTTATTTGACATTAATTTATTGGTATAAAATGTACTAACAACTGCTTTAGGATTAATTTTTCGAATATTTTGCTAAGTGACGGTAGTATAGATATGGGTCTAAAGTTATTGGGACTTGATGCACTACCGCCTTTAAATAATGGAATTACTTTACTATCTTTCATCAAATCGGGAAACACCCCATCATCTAAACACTTATTAAATATAAACGCCAAATGTGGCGCAATATAATCTATAATTGAGTTTACAATTATAATAGAAAGACCATGAATGTCAGCAGTTCTCTTCATGTCTAGAGATTTAAACGTTTTGATAACTTCTTCAGAACTCACATGTTTACATTTAAATTCCAAATTAATATCACAAATCGAACTATTATTCCTCAGTGATGATTCGGCAAGAGCGGGAGATGAGTTAAGATAACTCCTAATTAAAACAGGAATGTCGGTAAAGAACGTTTCAAAGGCCTTAGCAACCTCCGTGTCTTCATTCAAGGTTTTGTCATCTAACTTAAGTTTAAAGTCAATAACTCGACCCTAATTTTTCCAGTCTCGTTCTTTATGACACCCCAAGTCGTTTTCATAACATTATTACTGTTTTTATTTTACTATTTATGTGTTTGGCTTTAGCCGCGATGCAAACACGTTTAATAATTTTTGAGTATTTTGTTATATATTTGGCAAACTCTCGCTATTATTAAAGTCCTCTCGTCATAAAGCTCATACAGTCTTCTTCTACTTTTATAAATTCCCACTGTTGCCCAATCGCTAAATGATATTTTTTTATTTATTTTAACATTTTTCACTTTAAATACATTATCATATTCCGTTTTTATCACGTTAAACATTAAATTATACATCTCATTGGAATCGTCACAGCACTGAAACTCCAGAACTCTCCGTATGATATTTTCTTTAAATTGAATTAGGCGCTTTTCGTTCACCGGTACACAAATTATGTTTCTTTTAAGATTTTTGTTAACCGATATTCCAAAAGACGCAAATTGACCGCTGTGGTCTGATTTTAAATTTTGAATTATAGATTTCTCCTGTGGTTCAATATTTGTATAGATGTTGTCGATACAAGTTTCACAGTTAGAAGATATCCTCGTCGGAACTAAAAGAGATAGACAGATTATAACAGCCGAAAAACTCCACTGGCATCCAGTAAATCTACATTAAAGTCTCCACATATTGCTATTTGTTTACTTTTATCACTAATTTTACATAAAGCTTGATCCATTACAGACTCAAATAATTCATAGGAGGAATGAGGGTCTGTATACGCTCATTACAACTAGCCGCTCGAGCTCCACACAGGCTATTTCATAACTCGCTCAATAGAAAGGCTCACAATATCCGTTCTTTCCTTAAACTTTAAATTATTCCTATTAATATTAAGGATCCGCCACGTATTGATCTCTCTCTGCTGAAGGAGCTAGCGACCTGGTGATTGACAAAACCAAATTGGAGCTGGTAGTTCCTGAGCCAATGTTCCGTAATACATAAAATATCAATATTAAGATAGCTCATAAATAGTTCAATCTCCAGCTCCTTATTTTGCATACCTTGAATATTTTGATGCACCAGGTTGAGAATACATTGATCTTTATTATTGTTTTTACATATGCTATTATTATTTACATTTATATATGCGGCCCTAATTTTATACGACATAATGCTTGAGCCACTCTCTGTTATCTTATCATTAGTGTTAAAGTTATTTGAAACTAATTGTGTAAATTCATTATTACCGAGAGAATCCTGTTTGCTCTTATTTACTGAATTAAGTGAATCAGGTTTTCTCTTTGTCGTAGCTGCCCGTTTAAATCCGTAGAACTCTGAACAATATCATATCCCACAGATTCAAGCGAGCCACCGTCGTTCTTAGAACTAAGTCCTGCTGTATTATATAATATAGCAGAACGTATATTAAAGGCTAATAATTTAGCCAAATGTCGCTTAAAATAATTTAATAGGAACATCCTATCCTTTGTCAAAATAATATTATAATTAAATTTATTTATGTCGAAAAAATACATATTTGCATCACTATGACGCCATGTCATGTTGTACATTAAAATATTCAATTTATGGGCATGGTTAAGTTGCTTCTCCGTTAATCCACTAGCAAACGGAAAAACACATTTATTACAAAAATAATTTATTACTATTTTGATTGGACCACTCTAGGAGGCGGGTAAACGCAACAATAATTTCTTTTCTTTTTAAACCAAAACAATTTCCAACTAATATAATTATTGTTGTGTTTTTGTTATGTGTATGATTTAAAATTTTGTTAAGAATGTTATTATATGAAGCACCAGGCATGCAAATATTCGTTACCCGGTGATTCATATAACCGCTCAACATAGGGCCCAATCCGATACCTAATTCGTCAGAATAGATTACGGTCTCGTTCTCATTATTTGTAACGGCGTGGAGTGCACTGGTCACACTTTCAGGCATGCTTGCATTTTGTTGTTAAGAAATACTCTGCTCGGTTTTTTTATTGGAAGCTGTGCAATCCAAACCATCATCCGACATGTCGCTATTTAATTTAATATCTGAAGTGTAATTAAAATTGCGCGGCTCAATCCGGGCAGATAATTCTGCTAGACTATTTTGTAAGCGACCCATTTGGTCCTGCAGACTTTGACACTCAGAATCTCTTTCGAATAATTTTGTTTCATAATTATTTATAGATTTGAGTAAATCTATATTTTTCCTTTTGTAATTATTTTTTTTGTGACTCAAGTTTAATTGTCTAATCATTTTTTTGGAACGTCTGATAAACTTATTCAGTTTAAAAAATTTTTTACTTTGTTTACTACTACTTGAGTAAAAGAAATATTGCTTCCGATTATCAAGTCGTGCAGTACTGTCCAGCAACGAATCACACAATCTAACGGTCTCATTCACTCGGCATAGATCCAATTCATGCTGCAATTTCTCCATATTTATATTATACCTCCTCTTGAAGCACTTGAATCTGCAGCAGTGACTTCCTTCCAGTGAAGTGAAATCCTTATCCAAATAAATATTTTTATAATTAAATTGATTATGTATCTGTAAATTGCTCTTTAAATTATTCGTATCGGTCCTTTTGTTTATAAATTACAAGAGGTTTGTTAATTTAAAAAAATATAAAAATGCGCGGTGTGCGCAAACAGACCTACCCTTAATTTATTAGTTACCCACAAACCTTATTTTGTATAAACTAGCCACAAATCAAATCATGATATTAATTATTAACCAACTAAATAGTTTCTTAATTAAGGTCGAGTGTCTCTCGAACGCCCACCGCCACAGCACCTTACATAGTGGACGTCACCGAGGTGCGGGAGGGCAGTTTAGGTCTATGAATAAGGTACAGACAGCGCACGAAACTCTAGCGCTCTGAATTACCTGCGAATAGTTCAGTGCGCAGGTTTAACCTTTCCCGAGCCTTCCTTATTCTCCCCCGCGTCCCTATTTTGCCACATCGCAATGCTGTCTTTCTGAACAAAATGTGCGTATCTCACAGGTACGCATACGAAAGTCCAGACATGTCGAGCGTTCGCAGCGGCTTGAACAAAACATTAGAAATACGCGAGCTGGCGAGAGGAACCCAAGCACTGAACATTTCCGACGGCTTAGGGCATAAAGAGAAAGACAACGTGCGTCAATAAATAGAATTTACGTTCAAATTTTTGCTCATAGTAAGAAATTGGCTATCAAGTACTATCCGCAGATTGACTATGCTCAATAGACTTTCATTCGAATCGAAGCCATAATTAATATCTGGGTCCTCATATCGATAAACACACCGATATGATGATCCCATTGAAGTTTATTATCTAAAGTAAAACCTAGGAATGCAGTAGTGACAACAAGCTCTAATTCCCCATTTCTTACTTTAATAAGAAATTCTGGTTCTATTTTTAAATAGAACCAGATCATTTTTCATATGCGAAGTGAATATTTCACACATTTTCTTTTCTTCCTATTAAAAAGTAAATAATTATTATAAACTTAGTAAGTAAATTATTAGAAGTAAAGTATGTAGTGCAACAATACTCTGGGCAGGTGTAAAAGTTTTTTTATTTTCATATTTATTGTACAGTTCTGGCCTGTAAGTGGGATCGATGCAGTCCGCCTGATCACTCGGTACAACGTCACAGACAAAATCATTATATTAGAATTTGAATTAAAGTTGTATGTTCGAATTGTGCAGTTCTTTCTTGTAAATTATTTAGCAAATGTTTTAATTGGTTCTGCTAATGCCGGTACTCAGATTCCTTACGAGTAACTTCAACCTCGTATAGTTATATTTTACAAAATAATTATTTATTTTGTTTTTTAAAATAAAATTTCATATACTTAAAATTTAGTTGTTTTATCGTTTTTATGATCGCCTAATAATTTTATTTATATTAAAAATCTTACTAATTAAAAAAATTATCTTATTATAATTTAAATTCAAACAGGGATTCAGCATGTCAGACGCTTCCATACCATTGTGTATTGAATCGCACAACTTAACTGTCTCGTCCATTTTATACATACCCATTTCGTGTTGCAATTTATCCGTTTGCATTCTATTACTGTGATTGAATTTGCAGAAGGAAGTGTTCATAATGCTCTCGACCGTCGTTCATTTCATTGACCAGCGTTCGTAAGCGAGTGCGCTGATCAGTGAAGTCATTACACTTAATGTCTGATTCGGCTAATTCGGCTTTCAATTTGGTATTTAAAAACATGACTGATTGTATCACTATTTCGTGGTCATTGCGTTCACTCACGAGTCTGTTGCAAATTCTTTGGATACTTAAGTTCTAGTAAAGTTGTTTTCAATTTTTGTTTCAAATCACGAATAGTCGGTCTGTGACTCATGATGTATAGAGTAAATGAAAACTCAAAATGTCAAAAAAATATAAAATAGTTTGTTATATAATTAACGGAAAAAAAACAGCCGGACAGCCGCGCTCTTAGCGATAATTTGTAAATAAATGTATAATTTTATAACCTAGCCTGTTTTATAAAACGGACTAGGTTAAGAATTCTTTTGTATTTTTATTGCATTGTGTGTGTTAATTAAATATTCCGAATAGTTGTGTTTTTGTTACCCGGGTAGGGATTAGTTGTAAGGAATTATATGTTTTGTCTATTTTTGTATATTTATCGTGTTTTTTTGGAATACTTCTTGATTTGCTTGAGTTTTGCCGTATTTTAATTATAAATACAAAATCATTGTGATGTGGTAAAAAAAAGCTGGTTTTGCAGAACTAGCATTGGATTTTTCCTGGCACATCAGGACCTGTTGGCCAAACTTGCACTTGAATAATTGAAACTTGAACTTGAAACTTGAATAATGCCACAAGCACCCGGGTGCGCCGATCCCCCCGTTGGACGTCTTAAACCCAAAAGTCTCTCAGTGCTTACCTTTAACGCGCCCCGTAACAATATAACCAACTTACGTTTGTGCGTCCTAATAATAAATAATAAAACTGATCATAATAAAGCTGAGTGCTTTGCTGACAGCATCGTGCAACAATGCTCCTACACATGCTCCCTATACGACCCACAACACGTACACCGGATCGAGGAGAAAGTTCGACAAGAAATCTCCTTCGACCCAAGGACGATCTCACTGGATGAAGTCAATCCCACATCAAAAACTCAACACCCGAAAGGCACCGGTCCTGGACGGCATCAAAAATAAAATAATAAAATGCTTTTCTCTGCCGCTAATGGCTCTGCTGGTCGCTATATTCAACGCGCGCCTCAAAAACTGCTACTTCCCACCTAGTTGTAAAATAACAATCATAATAGGCATCCCAAAACCGGAAAAACCACGCGACCTCCCCTCCAGCTACAGATCAATCAGTCTCCTAAGCGATCTGGGCAAACTATACGAAATCTTGAAAACGCGCTTAAGCAATCATCTATTAAACACAGGCCTTATAATAAACGAACAATTCGGATTTTGACCCTAACACTCATGCCCTCAACAAGCTCTCCGTCTAGTCGAACACATCTCGTGGAGCTTCAAAAGGAAACAGAAAACAGTGGCAGTATTTTTCGATCTAGCAAAAGCCCTTGATAGGATTTGGCACACGGGCCTAATACACAAACTCTATACCCTAGAGGTACCAAATCATCTGATAATAATCATACACAGCTATATCAGTAATAGAGATTTCACGTTTCGGCACGAACACACTTATTCTTTCAAACGACCCATCAGAGCGGGAGTGCCTCAAAGTTCAACGCTCTTGCCGCTTCTGTACTCCACATTCACAAATGACATTCCGCAACCGCAAACAGGCATTCAACTCACGCTCTTCGCTGACGACACAACACTACTCAGGTAGCTGTAGTGTAGGAGATATAGTACCGCGCCTCCAGCGAGCCATTGACGAGCTAACGTAATGGTTTCAACTCTGGAGGATCGAGGTTGATCCGGAGAAATCAGCAGCAATTTATTTCAACTGCAGTATGAAAAAGAGGACTCGAGTAGTCCCGGTAAACACCGCCATTCTTCGCATGTTAAATACCCCCATTCCGTGGCAACACAATTATAAATACCTCGGCATCACATTGGATAAACATCTCCACTTCAGAGATTAGTTGCCTAACACGTCAGATATGATCTTTGCAATGTACTAAATGACCTTCAAGTCATCCAAAACAATTTTAATAGAAGAGCGACAGACGCACGGTGGTACATCAAGAACCTGTTCTCCAGAGGATCTAGAACTCCCTACCATATTTAAGTACATGAAGGTCGCATCAGAGCGATTCTTCAGCATAGCTATCAATCACCCCAATCTATTGATTTTATCTGCTGCTTGTTACGAGGCACCTCCCGCAAATCACTTTATTAGAATGCCACGGAATGTTTTTACAAACCCGCCCGATGACCTTAAAAAACCGATGAAAAATTAAACAATGTACTTCAAAACTTATAGGAATAAAAGTTGGCCCCTAAATCAGTCAATCTCAAAAGGTTTAACTCCCGGGGCGCTCACCGTGCACCGGTGTCACCCAGAGGTACCGACCCACGTCGAAACCTCTCGTGACTCTTTATGCCGAGGGAATCCAAGCGGAATCCCGTAGGAGAGTCACACGCTGACGGCTTCTCTATGTCGATCGGTTGCGGCCGTTAAGACTGACGATAGCCCCTGCGGTGACAGCGGAAGTTTATCGGATGTTTTTGGTCCGTGAAAGTCGGACACAACCCACGCATGCGGGTGCGTGGGAGCTCATAAGATTTTCTATCGCCTTCTCCCTGCAAGGAGAAAACTAAAAAAAAGTGCATCCGTTGCAGTTGTATTACGACCGCCACTTGTGAATCTCGTGAGGCGACTGTGAAGGAAATCCGAAGTGCGGGCTCACGCGGCGGGGCTGAAATCGCCGGCACATTTATTGATATGGGGATCGAACCTACGACATACACTGCCGCGGCGTTGTGTTGTAGAAGTCAAACTCACTACAAGTTACACGCGGAAATTAATATTGTGTAAAAATCTTGAATAAAGTGTTACTTAAGAAAATATACACATATTATATTTACAATAAGTTAAATAGGAAACCATAACACATAAAATTCAATGATTAAGGTCTCATTTATTAAACAAATATTGTAAATAATTTCTTTAGATACCTTGCAAAAAAAAAACATAATGTTCGACGAAATTAATAAAGATAAACGTGATTGTTAGAATAAAGAGGAAATCGATTAAAACAATATACACATAAAAATGAGATATTAAATTAATAGCGAGAGAAAAATAAGACAAAATTAATTGTTTACGATAATTTCAGTTAGTCGTGAGGTTGGCGTGAACGTTCTAAGGGCTTATAACCTACTTGCTATTCCAGCTACAAAGCTAGAACAGCAAGTAGGTGTGACGACTATTATTATTAAACTTGTATAAACTAAAGTGCATCACCAAGAAAGCATATCTTCATAACACTTATGTCCTTTTATTTAGAAACAGTATTTCGGTAATAAATCAAAAAAAGTATATCCGATCATGTTCAATATAATTTTCATACAAAGTATTTATTAAGCGTTACCTCCATTATTATTTTCATATTTTTTGGACATACGGTTTAAAAAACAGAGGCGGGAGGGGACAATTTCTGCAAATTTCAGAGTGATTATTTCCGAATCTATTCGTGTAATCAAAAGAAATGCTTAAAAACCTTAAAGCGTTTGTAAAAGATCTGTCGAAATATGTTCATCACGTTGATGTTAGCTAAACAAATTTTTTTCATCTTCTGTATGGTGTGCCCCCTCTAGAAATATTTATTTTTGGTATGTAATCACCAAACAAGTAGCGGCTTATGCAAGACACCTACAATATAAATGTCACTAATATACGTTTTGCAGTTTTTAAATAAAATGCCTGTGACGTACGGACGGACATAACGGAACCATAAGGGTTCCGTTTTTGCCATTTTGACTCGGAACTTTAAAGATGCAGTACTCTATTTTATTAACTATATACTTGGAATTACAAAACACCGTATTGAGCGTATTAAATGCATACAGAGATCACAAAACACAGTATTTAATCTTATTAACTGTTACAAATTACAAAAGTAAATATTAAACACAAATAACAAAAATAAATATTTTTAAAATGATGCTTCATACATATAACACAAACTGAAAAAAATTTTTTCAGCAAATATCAACTTATTTCACAATTTTCGACAGTTCTTTTAAAAACATTTTAAGATTTCTAAGCGATTTTTTGACTAATTGAAATATTTTTTTAAATAAACGCTTCGAAAATAGCAAAAATGTGTTTGTCTCCCTTTATTTTCTAAACCGTAAGTCCAAAAGACATGAAAAGAATCTCAAAGATAACCCCTAATAAATACATTAAATAAAAATTATTTTGAACATGATTGAATACACCGTTTTTGAATTATTGCCGTAAACTGCATTTATCAATACAAGGATGTAAGTGCTATGAACATACGCTGTCTTGCCGGTGCACTTGAGTTTACCCTAGTTTAAGAGTTCACATATCTACTTCTTCGTCTAGTTATAAGCCACTAAGTGCTTATACCTATTGTGTGCAGGAATCGTGGAAAAAAGCGTAACCTAGTACATATTTTCGTCTGTAATGTTTTTCTTTATAATATCTGAAATGCATTACAGACATTTGCATAATGTCTGCAAACTTAAACCTAACTTTGCCGGTTTTTTAATGTTTATCAAAAATAGTGTTTAGAGCCCGGTCCTGTTCTCCGTCATGATCGTGATGTCGGTTAGTAATTTTATGTCCAGTGGCTCATTGCGAGTGATTATGAACAATTTATTTGTTAGCAAAATATCGAGCGAGTTGTAATTAAGTCATGTCAAAATTTCCGTTTGTCTGGTATCTGGCGACTTCGAGTGCGCCGGCTGTTGCTCTTTGAATTTATTCAAGAGATCCTTTTATTAAAACAAGTCTTGATTAAGCTGTTAAATCTACACATTGTGTTTACTGAACTTACCTACAATTAACATTTTGTAGGCCCTGTATCGTTTTCCTAACTTCCGAACATTCGAAACATCTGTAAAATTTATTTTGAAGACAAACTATCGTCCAATATAACGATGTTACTTACTGAATACGTGCAGAAATTTCAGTAGGATAGAAAGTTGAATGATAATACGTAATTTATAGATATATACACGATAATTATACTACATGAAAGGGTCATACATATCTCATTAGCTTCATCATCCGATTTCCTATTGAAGAACGGAAGCGTATCAAAAAACCAAAATATGAGGGACTCTCCCCGTAACCCCCTCGACCACACGACATCCTCTGGCGGCAACCGATTGTTTTAACTCGTATGACTGTATACGCGAGTATGTTTCGGCTAATCGCATCGTCGTCGCACGATAAGAGCGTTGCACCGTTACGCAATGTTTTATCGCAGACGAGACGCGCGCGCAGGTGCGTGACCTTCGGCGACGCCCCCCGCCGGCGGTCGGGACGTCCATCACCGCGAACTACGACCACTAGAAAGAATAGCGAACGGCTCGAGCGAAGGCGCGTGCCGACACTCGGTGCCGGTGCGGCCGCCACCGGCACGCGTCGTCAGTGACACGGGCGCCGTGGAATTGTGCGCACGTCGTTTTGTGTTTTCGAACGTCGGCCTTAACAGTGCCTTACAATCATTACGAACTTAAACATTCGATTCAGCTTCTGAAAGTAACCGTCGATCGTAGTCGTTAACGAATTCCGTTTTGAGTAGCGCGAGTCGCCGGCGTGCGGCGGAGCTCGACCCGTTTGTTTACAAACGGGAGTGCCGGCGGTCCCAGTGCGAGTGCGAATGCGCGTGCGGCACGCGCGTGCAGTGCGCGGCGAGTGCTGCGTGATGTGAGCGCGATGCGCGAAGCGAGCATGGCGCGTTCCCCGCGCCGCGCGGCGCCGCGCCGCGCCAGGAGCCGCTCCAGGGAACTCACCAGGCTTCGAACCCAACTTGGAAAAGGTCATTATGTTATTCTGTTCTTCAACGCCTTATATGATCGTGCAGATGAACGCATCTGTACGACCATCTTTAGTCGATATAAAAATAAAAAGCTCCTCTAAGGATATTTCTGATTTATTCGAAAACGGTCGAATAGAGTTCGAGTGTCCCCCACCTCCATACCCGGAGGTGGACGGCGCAGCGCCGGCAGTTAAGACGAGCTCTGAAGGAAGTACCCAAAATTGAAACGCTGAAGAGAAGATAACATGTGCCTGATTTTTTGAATTACCTAAAATATGATGTATACATTAAATAGCAAATAAAGGAACGATTGAATTAGAAACATATTGCTTGAAACAAAATGCGATACAAAATTTGTAGAGAATTTTATGCTCTTTTCGTATAAAATTTTCTACAAACTTATAATAATTTATTTATATTATATCTAAAAATTTTCATAATAAATGAAACGTCATTTAAAGCCCAGGAATTGAGATATGTACAAAAAAAAACGACTAACTGCATGTCTGGCTACGCGCAGTGCAGGGCGAGTCCCGAACTGCCCGTCACATGCGGACTTAGCAGGAAGCTTTTGTTTTATATTATGAGTATATTAATTGAGTTCACGGTCTAACGGCTACTAACTCCTAAATGCGCCCATATGGACGGTATTAAAGATGCTATTATTTTACGTTTCTAAAATTTGACACGGTCCATAAATTTATATTTACTACCCATTTTACGCAATGAACAATAACACCTAAGTAAATTTCAATGGAATTTGTACGAAATTTTGCTTTTTGGGGTATATTTGACTGTAATAAAAATAAGCATTTTAAAACTTAATATTTCTCAAACGGATCGCTGGATCGAAAAATGGTTTTCACAGACCACAGTGTTTCTGAATGAGCTATACGATGACGCCCCACACCAAGTCACAGGTGAGAAAAAACTCATCTCACTCTACATGTAGGAAGGTAACGCAATTTGTTTTCAGATTTTATGCTATAATTTTGTCGGTGTGATATGTATATATATCCCAAATTACGCTTCTCTAGTAATAATAGTGCTAAAGCCGAGTCGCGGACAGCCATACAGACGGACAGACACGATGAAGCTCTAAGAGCTGTCTGTTGATTATACAACCCTAAAAACCGATTTTTTGTGGTCTTTGCTTTGGAAATATCTCGACTCGCGTGCACGAGATTATAAGATTATTTTGAGCCAACTTACGAGATGGGACAAAATTGTCACTCGACATGTGAAGACAAAAACATTTATCCTGAAGAGCTGCTCATAAGCAGCGCGCCGCCGCCGCTCGTCCCCCGCCCCGCCCCTGACGCGCACTTTCCTTAACTATTCACTCGGCACTCGTAAAACTCCCTAACCGCCGACATTGTCGACACTCGCCATTGCCCAATCGTCTACCGCGGCTGTCGCGGCACCGCCCGCGCTGGCGGCGAGCTATTCCGCTCTTTTTCTGTTAGTTATTTCATTCCTAGCAACAACCCACGGTAATAATAATAAATATATGAAAATCGTCAAAGAGGACATTGCACAAATTAAGTTCTGTGCTTTTTAATGACGTATTATTTGTTGAATTCGATCTGGCGCGTGTCTAATGATTATTTGTCGTTTTGGTTCTGTTGGACAACCCGAGATATTGACCAAGGATATTTTCTTATATCGAGCTTCATTTAAATCTGTCAAAACTACTAGCGACCGACCCCGACTTGTCCGAGTGAGTTCTATTAATGTGGCGTCACTTAGGTTTAATAAGTACCTACTGCACCCACAATAACCTCATTGTGTGTGTCGTATGCGTAAAACATAAACAAATTTCTTTGAAAATAGTGTCGATAGTTTTTTCTCATTCGACAATATCACATATTTAATTTCGCTGTCACACCCGAAAGGGACCTACATACATTATAGCTACCCGTGTGAAAGTCCTCGATGCTCAAGTCGGTTACTGCAGCGTTCAAAGTTCGACCTGCGCTTAATTTAGGGTCGCGGAAAAAGATGGTTTTTATGGCGCACTGGAGTCGTACAATTAAAGCGGCAGGTCCGCCGCGACGTCACGAATCGACGCGCCATCTCCGCTCGCGGTCATGATTTAAGTGGCAAACGCGCGTCCATTGCATCTTGGAAATGGATTAATATTCCGCAAGAAGATGATAAGGTAAGCTACTTTTAATATCAGTTCGAGCCGAAGGTTGCAACGAGTTGAAAAATTCCGTATTTCGTTGTTATCATAGTGATCGTAATTACTATTAAATTGGTGTAAGTTAAAGTACATCAGCAAAAGAGCGTACTTCTTGGGACTTTCGTCCTTACGCTGAGAAGCGCAGTTTTTCGGTAATTACTCAAAAACGGTATATTCGTTCAAGTTCAAAATAATTTTCGTTGGAAGTATTTATTAAGCGCTACCTCCGTAATGTTTTCCTATTTTTTGGACTACGGTTTAATAAAATAGAAGGGGGGGGAGGACAATCTGCAATTTTCGAAGCAGTATTTCCGAAATTATTCACATAATCAGAAAAAATGCTTGAAAACCTTAAATTATATTTTAAAATACTGTTGAAATGTGTCCCACGTTGATGTTACATAAAAAAATTTTTTCAGCTTCTGTTACATGAATGAAGTGCCCCCTCTAGACATTTTTATTTTTGTTATTTAACTACCAAACTAAGTATCGGCTTATACAAGATACCTGCACTATTAATATCATCAATATACGTCTTGTAGTTTCTGAATAAAATACCCGTGACATATGGATGGACAGACATGACGAATCTATAAGGGTTCCGTTTTTGCCATTTTGGCTCAAACCCTAAAAAATCAGCGTCAAAACAATATTTATCAACTAGATATTTATAAATTACAAATTCTTTCTAATATTAAAACTAAATACCGGACGAGTGCGAATAGTATTCGAGTCCTGAAGGTACCGTGCAAACTTAATTATACATAACAATAATATAAATTCTCGTCTATTTTCTAAAAGACTAGGCAGAGACTATGGATTTCAACGTGCTACAATCTTTACATATCTTCCTGCTTTGCTGACATCTATCAATCTGGCTCTGAGTTAAAATTGGACTAATAGGTTTTTCTCGTTTTCGTTATCATAAGGTCGGTAGTATACTTTAGTGTCTAGAGTGTCATCTATCGAGCTTTAGGCTGTCCGCATACATTGACTTTCCGCATTCGTTTACCGCATTCGTTTTCTAGAATGCTTCAAATCTGTACAATATGCATGACTACCGCAAACTTCGTTTTTTTTTCAAACTGAAAAAAATGTGTACGTACCTTTCGAATGCCAGCCCCCGCGTTCAGAGAAACCTTTTGAAAAAACTCAACGACGTAATATGCAACGCACCCTCGCATGCACTTTGTACGCGCCGCCGCACACTCTTGGAAATGTCTGGAGCACAATTCTCGAAAAACCATACTTACGAAAAGTGCACGAACGATTTCTAAAAACATTCTACTAGAAACAAATAATCTGCAAAAGCTGTATTCTCGGAAGCAGTGGATAACAATTTCGTGCACTTTTTGTATATTTATTAAAATTCCTGGAAACACTAGCAAATACTGCTAACTTCACACGTGATTCAGTAATAGATCCTAGTAAGTTCATCACGAACAGTTGAAACATTATTGTATGTGGTTTCTAATACTGTATAACTGTACTTTTCGACGTAATATCTTAGTAATATATTTTTTGTCAAGATATTACATGTTCAATATTTTTATATATATAAATACAAAAACGTCCCTTAGAAAGACGAAGTCCTGCTGCGCACCTAACTCATCGGGCGGCGTCCTGCTCCGGACTTGGACCGAAGCCCCCTGAAACCTTTGACTGTTTGGCTTCAAACTGGGATTTCAACAAAAAGAGTTATGGTTACTTTCCAGTTTATAAGTATTTTAAACTAGGAAAATTTCACAAATATAGATGAACGATTTGAGATACCGACTAATTCAGATGTCGTTTTAAAAGTATTTAGCCTAATCGCGTAGAAGCACCTTTTAACATTAAAAAATATTTTTGAGTCATAACAACGTATGCGACATATATCATAATTTCTACTACATATGTCCGCTCGTTGCACGTCTACCACTTTTTATTAGAAATGGAACGTGTACAATTTTCGTGAATTTTTAAGAAGTGTTTGAAATTATTTGATATTTCGTATATTTTTGTTTACTGATAGTGTTACACGCTGTGCCTAACGGACGTATATTTTATTATTAATACTTTATATCTATTTATCACGTATACCATTATGAAGTTCTTCAAATTTTTTGTTATTTACATCGTATAAAAATGAAAGAATTTATCTGTGTATCCTCGCCATTTTTCTTTCAGATTCTCTGAGTATTCAACGGATGTACCCAATACTAACTTTTCTTTTATTCTACATTGATAACAGAAATGCAATGTCCAATAAATCGTCGTCCTCGGTTATCCCGCACCAGCAGCTTATGTTCCGAAGGAAGAACAAACTGACGTCCGCGCTGGGCTCCCGGAATTCCGATTCGGTATTCCGCATTAGGAAAATGAGTGTAAGCGGCCAGCCTTAGGTATGAATCACGAATAGATGCACGTAGTAGTCCTAATTTATAAATACAGACCGTGAAAACAGTTTTATGCGTAGTAGTCAATAATAGTATTTTGTTACGATCATTTGTTAAGAAATAAATTTCTTAGCTATGACAAATTACATGTTGTCTTATGGCAGTGAAGTTAAGAAATATTTATTTAGGCAAACGATGGTAATACGGTGTCAGCTCTGACCCGTGTGATGGACCGCAAATGCCACCAGAAGACTATCTGATGTCGCACATTACTCAATAGCTTAATTTGATGCTGCGGTAATAATCAGTTACTAGTAGTTTTATTTCTATTTTATGGAATTGACAAGGGCCTGAAAAAGCATTCTTTTACATTTTAAGTATTTGCGTAAATGCTGTTGTGACTTATGACGTCACTAGATAATCGCTGCCGCCTGTAAACAGCATAAAGGGCGTTCTTTTAATTTTAAAAAGAAAGAAATATGACACACGTGAGATGCAGTCGACCTTTGCTCTATGCCGACATCAGATAGGGTATTATGGTGTCTATAATTTCGCATATATTATGCAAAAAATACTGCAATAAAATTATTTACTTTATTAAAAATAGTAGAGTTTACAACATAAAAACAAGTTTTCCTCGTGGTGTTTTATTAACACTCTTTTTGAGAATATATTGTAGATTAACATTTCATAGTAAGTTATTAAAAGCCCGTAAATCGGAATTTCGTAGAAACTGTCTTACAGTCAATCGTTTATTATAATAATAATTAATAAATTAATAAACAAACTAAAAAGTACTCTTTGTATTGTGATAACCCTGGCCGGTGCGTAGTCGGCCGCGTAGACCTGCGACGCGGCGACTAGTCGTCGACGTCAAGAGTCCGGTTACTGATAATTCTTCCTAGTACGGTGCTATTGCGTACGTTCAAATGGTCTACTTTAAAAGAACTAAATGCACACACAGACAGGCAGAAACACCGACTTTATTTTATACTATTTGGAGATTTAGTAGAGGGCAGAGTATCGATGCCCGGATCGTCGTGCTACTTTACGATACCATTAGTCGATATCTTGCTTATTTTATAACTTCCCAAACTATCGCATCAGGTATATTTACAGAATTCACCTAATACTGGGAGGTGCGGGTGCACTACACGTAATTCGTCCGTGAGCGGGCGGCGGCTCGGGCGCGACGCGCAACCCTCCTTTTTTGCAAACGTATGCCAATAAAATTACGATATGCGCTTTGTTCTCCCGCTGAAGTAAAAACTATTTTGTTTGATACGAAACGGTCGGAAAATCGCGGCGGGGTGCGGGGCGGGGCGGAACTTTTGGCGTTTATTTTTGTGTCGCGACCTTTAGCTGCGAACGGGCCCGGATCGCGGCGTGCGCGTTGTGCCGGTGTCGTTCTCGTGCTGCGCGCGGCGTCACCGCTGCGATGTATCATACCGGAGACACGACTCGCGTACTGGTTGTAGCAATAACAGGACGCCACTACGGAGAGATTGAACTATGAACAATAAACTTTTACAATTATCTATGTTTTAGTTATAAACATATTCAAAGGGCTCGGTGAGTCGGCGATCCCGCGGTCGTCATGACGCCGATGGAGAAGGCGGCGACAGTTCCCAGCCCGCGCCGGCCTGAAGCAATACTAGGAGAGAGTGCTCCTGTAACGGGCTGACGAAAAACCTGGCGTCGTGGCCGAATCAAAACCTGACGCCACGTGACGAAATGGTTTCCACCACTGGGTGTAACACTATTATGTGATTATTAAAATTATTTTTAATTCAAGTTATTTTTTACGATTTTCGCGCTGGTGACGTGCTAGAGTCATGCGCTATATCTGATTGATAACAAGAGCAAAGGCGCTTGCCACTTTGATGTACACGTCACCGCACAGACGCATCTACGCTGCTATATTATGACTTTTATTTCGTGACGGTCGGTTTTTCTATGCCGACTCTCCATCCCTAAGCCTGCGTTAAGTTTGGCTGAAAAAATAAAATATGATCCTACACGAGTCATTCATGTACTGCGCAGTGCCTCAGGCGTGGTAACTAAGAGCCGAGGACCTACCTTGCTGCGTCTGTTGTATTTGCAGGAAATTTTATTGACGTGATAACGTCTTATAAATCGGTGAACGCCGGCTGCACGCACGAAAAAGCATAACTCATTGTCACGTTCCGCCTGAGCCGAGCGTGCGAGCGAGAGCGCGGAACAATAGAGAGGCATGATCAGCCTAAGCGTTCGGCTTGTGACGCAACTATTTCTTTACTGTATAATTTAAATAGAAAAATATTTGAATTAACGAGTGCAAATAAATGTTAATTTATCGAAAACATTGTCATTTTCAATTAACTCCTTCTTTATATTATAGATAATAATGATATTCACTGATAATAATTCAATTAAATTCATAAAAGTGCATTTTTTCATCAATGTTTTCTTATGACATTATCACGTAAAATATCGTCCATAAACTGACTTTACAGACAACCAATTTTCTTTATACAATCTTGTTATGCTCTTTTCTACTACAGTGAAAGTTTTTAAGGTAATTAGGATACTCCCGGGACGGAGTGAGGATGTATCCGAGAAGTTAAAAGACTTAAAATCCTCTGGTTTACATATTCCTCTTAATGACGCATGCTAGAATATTTTTTCGAATCATATTTGTCGTGAAAAATTTTTCTTATTATCAGACGTCGTCCTGGCTTGATTTTTTTTAATTGTGCCTGTGTCCTACGTATTATCTATGATTCGAATCTTATTTTTTTTTGTGCTTTATTTCTTTAAAGTGGTGACCTTTCATGCCATCTACAAAATGTCACTATAAAGTAGTTAATATATAAATTTGTGACATTCGAAAATTAACTTAGAAATGAGTCAAGTTCGGCGGCGCTGAACGGTGGTCATCAGCTAGTACGGGACAGACTACATTTAGTTTCGCGGATAAATGTATCAAGACCGATTTGCTTCCAGGCGTTTTGACAGCTTCCATTATTTTTGTCGAATTGAATACAAATACAAAAAACCCGCTTGTAAGTTCTACGTGGGTAAGTCTACGTATAAAAGGATTTTAGGGCAATTGGAAGAACAATTGAATTAATGTTTCAAACTGAGTTTATTAGGGACAGGGCGATGAAAACTAGGAAATGTAACGTAATAGGTAGACATTTAACTCCATGGTCAGGACCACGACTGCAGTCAGGAGCGAACCCGGTACTCTGTCGTCCAAAGCCGATGCTCGTAACTACTGACCTGCCACCGCTCAAGCGATTAAAGCGTTAGAGTTTGCACAAATGGAAATATTCCAGACTTTTACAAGATACGGAATCGTCGTAGATAGCTACAATTAACAATTTATTTTATCTATTGGGCGTAACGTTCGTATATCTACACAGCTTAGTTCATTTTTATTCGAAATAGGTATTATAAATGCAAAAGTGCCTAAATTTACCTAATTGAATGTTTGTTCTACAAACAAAACGCCCTACTTTGTAACTCAGTATAACTTAGGTAATAATATTAGCTCTAAACTGAATACAGAATGAACAAAATAACAATTTTTGACGTGACAACGTCTTAAATTAGGTTGCGGCTGGGAGTCACTTATGAAAAAGTGTAACGCTCGGTAACGTTACGATGAGTCACCGAACGAGAGAGAGGCCCGCCGAATGCCTTGCGTCTCTCACTCAACTATGATCGGTCTGCCGCGCAGCACTAGAGGTGGTGCATAGCTTGCAAATGTATTGCAAGTTATTGTATGTATATTTGTATATAAATACGTATGTATGTGTAAGGTAAAAATAAAATTTTGTTAATATGAAATTCAGTGCGAGATTCTTTGTATAAATTAATGTTTTAAATATAATTCTTTGTATAAATAAATGTTTTAAATTGTTACTATTATTTCATCCTTCTTCCTACTATACGAATGAATATTCACATTAAAATGATTTTACCATTCAAAGTCGTTGTCACGTAAAACTTTCGCCCGTATACCGACTTTACAGGCAACCAATTTTTCTTCTTTTATTTTGCTATCGGAAATTTATATCATACGTATACTATGTTAAAATATATCAACAAATTAAGTTTGTTAACATGAAAGTAATAGACACAACTTATGGCAGAAAAATCGAAATAGGACCACACGCAAAGCGCTAGCTTTCAAATAAAAAATAATTATCAAAATCGATTCACTCAGTCGAAAGTTATATAAAAAATACAGTTGAATCGAGAACCTTCTCCTTTTTAATTTTGAAGTCTATCAAAAATAGGGGGCACTAAAATGTTGTACAATAACATTTTTGTAGCCCAGTTAATGTCGTCTGTTAGTACACAACCGAACGAAGTCGGTAACTTCATTTACTATGCCCGACTTCGTTCAATTATGCACCAACAGATGCCATTAGTGCATATAAATCTCTGTAAACGAAATGACCCCTATTGAAAACGAAAACATAAACATCATTATGTCAAAAAACTTTGCACAATCATTTCATACAGTTCGAAGATACCAAATATTTATTCTAAAAGCTATGAGTTCTGTTAAAATTAATATTTATATAGTCAGGTCGGGAGAGCGGCTCACAATAAACAGGCACGTCTAGATGGTACAAACGAAACGGATCTACAACTTTTTTATTAAGGCTATCCTACTCGTATCTCTTAGTGTTAACTCGTAGTGACGCAAGCAACTCATTTATTTCTAAACACCTTTGAACTCGGACAGAGAGTGCGTGTCCAAAATGTTTAAAGAGAAATCGATCGGCAAACGCAAAAACGCCTCAGCCGGCTTATGCAACTGCCGGCGCCGGCCCCCGTCGCGCCCGCACCGCCGGCGGCGCAGCGACTTGTACGGATCCCTAGTTTTTCTCCGTATTTGATCATTTTTCGTAGACTGAATCTCGTCTTAAACAACAATTAGCATGTTTTACACGATCTGTCTAATAGAATGTTCATATTGCGTTCAAATTCTTATTTCGTGTTGCCTTAAGGGGCCACCCATAAATTATGTCATACAAATTTTAGGCCTTTTAACCTCCCGCCTTTCCTCCACTTATCATTCTTGTTACACGTGGTGACACTTGTGAAAACCGTACCCGATGTAACGTCACATATTTTTAATTTTATATTTAGAAGTAATTAAATTAAAGCAGCAGTTTTCCGATTTTATTTTATTTACATTTATAATAATCTTTAACAAAATTAACAATAAAGTCAATTTTTTAGATATTTTAGACAACGAGCGATCACTCGGAGACGAATTAAACCTTATATATACATAGAGACCGAATTAATAATATTTCTAAGTTTTTCGTTTACATTTAAATTTTACTTTTAGTATTTTGGATTTTGACATGTGATATCACAAATATTTTGACCTCTCTACCCCTTGTCACACATTGTCACATTTCGTTGACCAATCCCCCCAATTTGACGTAATTTATGGGTGGTCCCTAAACGGTATGTAAACTAAACCAAAATAAAATATTTTTGATTAGGTAGAGATATCAATATGCATTATTTTTAAACTGACAGTCTAAAAGATGTTACTTAGTTCCTATGAGAAACTACATCTATTTCGAAAACCCAACATCCAACGTATTCCATATAAAAAAATAAGGCGACAGATTTTAACAATATCGCTTAAAATAATTCTTGCCCTTTACAGACTATCAATCAAACTACCTATTACGTATGTACATTTTTTTGGAAAATGATTGCTTAAATAGACTTCTAAATTTAGTGCAGTGACCCTTGCTGCCGTCTGAACACACGAACGCTCCCTGTGAGCCGTCGCATAACCACAGTACAGAGACTGCGGCATAACCATCGGCGGGCCGGCCGCAGTGGCCCGAAAGAAGTGGGTCACGGGGGCGCCACGGCGCGGGCGCGGGCGCCGACATCGGCGTCGATGCCTATACCCTACCACGTACACTTGCAACCTGAAGGTCAGCGAACACTTAGACTTCATTCATTTGTATTGCCTTGTTTGGAGAAGAAATATTTGGAATAATTGATCTTGCAATGCGTGTGGACACCGCCGAAGTAATAAATAACTCGGAGCTCCGATGGCCATGCGTATTTCCGCTCGTCACTCGTGCGCAGACCGTGCGGGCTCAGTCGATATTGGGAAGCACAATTTATTATTGTAATAGTATACAAAAAGAAGATTTATGGTTATTACTCTCGCATACAAAATAGTTTCTTTTCCAGTAAGTATATTATCAAACGGAAAATTAACATTACATCAAACGATTTAACTAAACGCATAGTTCAGCTTTTCGCAAGCTTGTACGTGCATGTCATTTATAATGGACTGTTTTCCCCCAAAAGGCACTGTTATAATTTTAGAATAAAGGCCGAACAAACTGACAGAACTATCTATTTCATCCGTTCGAAGGGATGTAGTTGGACCTAAAACTACAATTACTCATAGTGAGTGCAACGCCGCTCTTTGAGTCCGTGCAGAAAGCGCGCCCGTCGGCGCCGGCGCCGGCGCTGGCGGACGCGCTTTCTCCTACAAACAACTGGTTTCTGACGAGAGCGTGACTAGGGATGCAAAATATATAAACAAAAGAAAATTATTTTAATTAACCCCATGTTTTATACAAAAGAAAATGGTAATGATTTGTATTACATGAAAGCAGCATTTTCTGTAACTTCATATTGTATAAAAAAAACGACATCAAGTAAGAGTTGAACTTTACTACGTCTAGGTTTTCGCACCGACGAATGAAATTACGCAAAATTAACAATTGCATAAGTATCATACAGATATTGTGCAAGTCCTTAAAAATTTAGAAATATTAATCCAGAATAGGAGCATAGATAAATGTTTACTATTGAAAGCCGAAAATTTTGAATATCTAAAAAACTTCTTAACAGATTTTGTTGAAACCTAATTTCGATTGTTCTATTCATAAATTTTTATTACTGTAACTTTTAAATACACGGTTCAAAAGTTAAGAGTGGCCGCCGGTTGCCGCCAGAACTTGTCTTTGCCTCCCGTTTCCAAAATCGTGTAGTTAAATTTAATGTCAATAACATTATGTTAAAACATATTATTAATCTATATTCTATATGAAATGCCTAAAATAAATAACCTATTTATTTTGATGAGTATTAATACTGTGCTAGCAAAAAGTGTTCACAAATAAAAATATAAAATGAACACACTTTAACAAATATTTAGATTACAAAAATGGTTGTAGTACGTCAAATTTTGTAGATCTTTTTGAGATCTGCAATTAAACTCGTCGTTAAAAAGCCCGAGAGATTCGTTGTTTTCACCGAGTGAGCAAAAGTTATGACTGGATTATTTATTATTTGTCTTCGTTAATTACCTACCTGAGTTATCCATGTTTATCTTAAATTCTAGTGTGATGTTTTTGTTTTTCTTTTCTTGTTTAGTATATTTAAACACAATATTTACGATTAATAAAAGTATGTATCACGATTATCGAACTCACCGCTAATGATGGGGAAACAATCCTAGTATATTGCTTAAACTGAACTAAAAAGTTTTCAATAATAAATAACTAATTCAAAAAGAATAATAATTAACTTTACAAAAACATAAATCATAAAATTAAGTAAGTATATTATGTGATCGACTCAGATATACATTTTGGTTACTTATTGATCGGTTTGCTAAATGGAGCCCTCACGGGTAAAGTTTGCTAAATTGTTCTCTCTTTTGCGCTGTCTATCCAAGTTTTACTTTTAATTGCAGCTATTTTGTCTTGCCATCTAGTGTTTGGTCGGCCTCTGCTTTTAGACCTTTTTGTTATGTTTACCGTCAACCAGTCATCGCTTTACCTCGCCGCATAGCCGACTCATCTCCACTTCAGTCATTTTATAAAGACTAAGCCAACAATAACATTGTTTTTATTTCATGTTTTAATAACTTTTACTCTGTCTTTTAGTTTGATACTGAGGCATCTTCATTTATTGCTTTGAGCAGATTAAATTTTTGTAAAGGTCTTATCAAATAAAAGATCAGTTAGGTCTTTGTACACATTATTAAGAAATGTGGTAAATCTAAATGTGCATGCCTTAAGAGCTCATGACATACGTATGTTATTTAAATTAGAGGTTAATGATAATATATGAGCTTTTCACCAAAAATCCTTTTTTGAAGTTCTTCAAAACTTCCCGAAGTCACTAATTAAAATTATTATACAATAATTGTTGTTAATATAAACGTATTACTAATTATATTAAAAATAACTTTGGAATTAATTAAAAAATTTGAATGTAATTAAAAATATATAAAAAAAAACAAATTCTAAGAAAGATTTGAACCCGGGCACCCTACGCGCGCGACTTAAAGCTAAACTGTTGAACTAAATCGTAGAGATGATCTCCTGTCGAAAATAGTTGTTATATTGTTGATATTACTACCGCCATCTGTTGACAATTACAGAAACATAAAACATTGATTTCAATTTCCATTTCAGATATTTAAGCGAAATGGCAGATAAAAACATGAATAACTGCGAGTAAAAAAAATTCAATTACAGCTAATCCGTACTATATCAAGCTATGATTTTAAATACAGTTATTCCTAATCGATTAGTGATGAGTTTGAAAAAGAAAGTAAGTTTAAAAGTTAAATAGTTTTTTTAGTTATCGTGATTACACGGGATTTTCAGGCGACAGTAGAAGCATACCTACGCTCACGCTGAAGGCATGCAATAACAAAATTTGGCAGCCGCATGTAAGAGATGATAGGATTGTCGAATCCATTACTATTTTTTTTGAATTTATAGGGAGCTGTAATTTAAGTATTTCATTGAGGAACCAAAGTTTTTCCCAAGTTGTTGATACTTTCTATTTATTTTTTCTAATTTTCTTCTTTTCTTGAATTTCATACGTTTTCTTAGAGAGACTTATTCCTGTACATATTCAAGAGGATTGTTGTCAATTAGGATGGGGTTTGCTTTGTCGTTGGTCACAATTTTAGTTTTATCTAGGTTCAACTCTAATCCAATACGCTTGCTTGCCCTCTGCAGTTGACTAATCATAGTATTCAATTTTAAAGGATTTTTCGATAATAATATTATATAATGTCGCCTGTAAACCTCAGGTAACCCATGAATTTATCGTCTACATTTAACCCTTGTTTTGACCAAGGTAGGTCTTTCATTATATTCTGTAGAATCGCTATGAACAGTTTAAGCGATAATTGGTCGCCCTGCCGTACTCCTGTGTTTATATTCATTCTCTCACCAATTTTATTATAGCCCGTGTTTGTGCTATTGTTATAAATGTATTTCAAGATATTTGTGCATTTAGTATTTACATTTTTATTTCAATCAAGTATACTTACTACTTAATATTTTAAGCTATACATGTGTGCTATTGATCAAAATGGACTCCACGCAGCTTTGGTTGCACCACCTGTAAGATGTGGTAACGCTGGTTTTCAGAGTCCAAAGTGGGTGGTGTGGCCGCTAATACAAGTTAATTAATTAAATTAATCGATTTGTAAATTAAGATAAAACAATACTCGTAATTGTATTCATAATGGCTTAAATGATTTTATTACATGTTATTTTTATTATTACAAATATTTTAATCGTTATAAAGGGTATTTATGTACACTTTTTAGCACTTATGTGCTTGATTTTCGTAATCAAAGCAAATATATTTTTGGAGTTTACTCTTTAAGAATCGATTTTTATATATAAGCCTGGAGTATGAAAATTCATGGGGAGTAAATTCAAACTTGGCGTTATGTTACGTTTAGTTCAGTCTCATGTGTACGGACACAATACACGTGTATAGTCTCCATATTCATGCGCAATTGATCTTGCGCATCCCCTAGCAGTATATGTAAAGTATAGCGCCAACATAACTATATCATTATATAGTTTGTTCAGTTAATTTAAAAAAATAACTAATGGCAACTTGCGGAGTTGTGATCTCAAAACTCCTCAAGTAAGTAAAGTTTACAAAATATTATGAAATACGGAAATAATCGTTTCGAGTGATAGTGAGCCAGAATTTTAAAAACATGTGGATGCGATAATTTGGTAAGCATATAACAAATTTTTTACAAATAAGTTAAATTATCTATACATATATTTCTCCCGACGTCCACGTGTCACATTTTAGTCGCCACAAGCCAATTATCTCAGTACGCAATGATATCGATATTGTTCCTAAAATAAATACAACGCAAGATGACGTAAATGGTGAATAAAATAAATTTTGCTTAAAACTTTATTACATAAAATTATCATTGTTTTGTATTTTCGTGGTTTTGTTATGTATTTTAACGAATTCATCGTATATTGTATTGTGTGAGGTGTTAATTCGCGGAAATCCATACTAGACGTTTGCCTGCAACATGCATTAACATGCAGCATGCAATCCACCGCTGACTCTTGAATCTGCCTCGAATCAATATTCAATCATTTGGATAGAGATTCGTAAATCTCTATCCAAATGATTGAATATTGATTCCAGAGGATTGGCAGATATCGAACACCTAAGCAAGTGTTATTTATTTTTATAATTATCTTATTCCGCTAACTGTTAAACTGTCAATTCTACGTATGTTTCATGCTAACCAGGCACATCCTCAGGAAATGACATGACATTGCACAACAACGGCCCGCTTAACGAGGATGTGTTGGTTGTTTTAACGCTCCTTGCACCCTGGTGGTTGTGACTGTCGGCAATTTCCTTTCAGCCTTTTATATATTGTACTCCAGTCCTCATTTATCGTAATACGTACATTTGAATATTTTAATCAGTACTTTGGTATCCAATTCACGACTTGCTTTTAAGGTACAAAGGTCGTCTGCGTGCAGTGACAACACGAATTCTTCTATATGTCACTTTTCTGTACATTGAAATGATATGCAGACTGAAAATTGAAAGGTCCGATACCAGAACCTTGCGGTACACCACACGGAACGTTGCTGATGTCACTACCGCAAGTCCTGTATCTACCGTGTAGTTTGCGCTCTTAGGCGTGGTAGTTTTCTATTGTTTTAACAGCTCCTACAATTCTAAAAGGTGTCAGTCAGTTTATCGTATCAATGAAATGTTGCCTGGCTGTCAAAATTTATTTCGCATTCGTTTATAATGATACGATTTATGATCCACACGGATATCCTTGATATCCAGTTTGTACTTGGTGACTTCGAGGATTTTTTTCAAAGTTCTTCGCCGTTTATGTGCCTTTTTCCAGTTTGTTTTGAGAATTTGTATTCGTATTACATGGAAGAGACGGTAACTTCCGATACATCGTGGTATTCACTTTCAATGTATTGTTTAGACAATTTTCGTTATAGCGCATTTTTCGTTATAAACCTACATACTAATAATTATTGTATTCTGCAATTGTGAACGAGACCTTGCTTTTTGCTAAATTTTCTGATTGTAGGTCAACAAGAAGTACTTACTCTATAATAAGGTTTTATGAGTGAGTTAACGAGTATCAAAATACGTAACAAAATGGTTTCTTTTAATTGTATGGATTAAGAAACTTAATTTTTTTATAGCTCCAAGAGACTCTAGATCTCGATATTTTATTTTATTTATGTAATTATAGTAAATAACAGATAGATGCAAATACTAAATAACTACTTTATGAGTCGTATTGTCAATATGAACATGTTAGCGACGAATTCTAATTTTAGTCTGGCGCACTCTCAAAGCGCTGCGCATGATCGCGTCCTCTCCGTGATCACACCTGAATATCCAATGATTTGACGGTACTCCAAGTCCGTGCGCACCCATGCTTTGCACCTGGGACTCCGCACGGGCCGCGCGCCGCGCCCGGACAACCCGAGCAAACATTACAATAACGATGCTACGACACTGAGTTTGTGTCTCGTATTTGATATCAGTTATCTCGCTTCGAGCGACCTCGTGCACTGGTTGTGGACATTTTCTAGCCTCAGCCGGCGCTACCGCGTGTGCTTATTATTTTCAACCCACCACTTTATACTAACGAAGTATTATTATATATGTGACTAAAAGGATTCTGAGCATTACTTATTTACTTCTACCCACGTCCTGTCTTGTCACCGCCCAGAACCGCCAAACCCGTAACGCTGAAATTTGTCAGCGTACGCCTGTTGTGACATGGATCATCGCTAAATTTTTTGTTGTATTTAACCGCTAAATAGATTAAATGACGGATGAACTTTTTTATAGAGAACTTCTAATATGTTCATATATTGAACTTGTATTGAATTTTCGGTTAAATATGAAGAATACATGTTTCAACATTTAAAAAAAAAACAATCTTGAAAGAGATTCCATAGAATTTCATACCGGAAATCCATCGTTTTCGATGTAACAGATATGAAAATGAATAAATACATTGTTAATTGCAAACAAAATAAAAGTAAAACAAATTCTGTAGGCCTATTTAGTAATATCACATCACATCCAAAGTACATACCTTTTATGAAAATCTATTATTTTAAAGATATATCTATGAAATTGTATATTGGACTTTCTGATTAGAAGTAAAGAAATATTTATTACAACAATTTACAAAAACGAAATTTTAGAAAGTTAAATAAGGAATGAACATTTGTATGGGATTAAAATTAACAATTAAATTACATTCACATTAAAGAAACAAAGAGCTTCGACATAACAGGCAAGATTTATCCGTGACTGTTAATCGTGTCTTTACTTTTACTGCAATAAATGAAATATTTATAGAGAGAAAAAAGAACCTAAAGTTTAACGAATAAATATGAATTTATTGGAATAATAAAGAAGTAGATTTCCATTAGATATTTATCTTTTTATAAATCGGTGAACGTCTCATAAAATGAAACGCGTCGTTATTGCACCTTTTACATTTGTCCCTCACAGGTCAAAGTACACACTGGACGTGCGCGTGTATCGCGTATGAGGACGGTTTTGCACGTAAACAGTAATGAAACAGATGGAGCGGCGTGCGCGGTGACGTCAAACCGCGTGCATACACGTTTACATTTATTCTATCTTCTCTCACAATTCAGTTCAATGATTATTCGAAGAATTTATTGTGATTATAATTAAACCTAAAAGTTACCTACCGAGCACGAAAGATGATGCGAACGTTTTGAAACTACCTCTCGGCGACTGATCGACTGTGGCACGCCGTTATCTATTGACGCGAACGCGAATCGGGAGGATTTTTTTTAACCGGTTATGCGAGGAAGCAGTCTGGAGTGGAGAAGGGTACCGGCCGAAGGTCGGCGCTCGATGTGCGGTGATGTCCGTCTCTGTACGAGCGAAGCTTGGCTACGCAGAGCTGCGGCGTTCGACTCATCAGCATCACCATTCACTCAACTGTAAACGGGACGTCCAACATTTTTTTCCATTTTTTAAGTCAACTCAAAAGCGGAAATAGGTAAATGGTCGATCTCTTGCTACAAAATGTCCATACTATCGTATTTGTCTTAGATTGTCGATCCTGATAATTGTTGTGGCTTCGAGGATATCTCGCACTTTCAGTGTAGGTCGATTTATGTGGTTAGTGCTACTACATTTAGGCCATATATCATAGAAAAAGAAACACCATTTTATAAATTAACTTGGCAATAATCAAGTGCATTTTGGTCTTTTGACAAAAGAAATTTGACCTTTAGCATTAAGACTTGCTTTTTTGCACCTTCACTTACTCGTGTCGCTCGTTATCGTCTTAATAGACTTTGTTTGATATCGCAAAATCTAGTGAGAACGCCTAACTTCATCAGAAGGGCCCTTTTAATGAAAAAAAAAAATGTTTTTTTCATTAAAAGGGCTGTGGCTGCGAGCGAAAACAAAATAAAGGACAACAATGCAAAAATGGCCATTCGAAATAGAGACAAGACAATCATGTACGTCTTCGCAGAAAACTGGAAACACTAAACAGACGATGCGGACTTCCGATGCCACCCTTGCCAAAAAACAGACATTGTATCCTGTCGTACGCCGCAATGTGTATCTAAATGTAATGTATGTCTGAAAAATATTAAAAAAAAGTTAATGATGTGTGTAAATAATGAATATACAATGTAGCAAGTAAATAGTAATTAAGACTTATGGTAAAAGAAATAAAAAATCCGATCGGATACTTAGTGGTCTGGCTCGTGGTGGCGGGGAACCGGCTCGAGGCGAAGGCGCCTACGTCGACCTGCGAGCGCGTGCTGCAAAGCGAGAATGGGTGTATAATTGTATATTGCTAGAGATATTGTAGTGTTTCCTTGGCTGACACCGACTCCAAAAATAACAATAGTTATAACTACATTATATTATCGTAATAATTTGATTGACTTTTAAGTAGCTTAATATTTTTCATTTCATTTTACTTAGGAGAACTCAAAAATATTTTGATCATTTTTTGTGATTCATAAGGATGTGTTGAGTTAAATTTGAAGTGAGTACCTACCTTTTTGCGTGGTAAGCACATAGATTGTATCTCCACATTGATGAATAGAAAAAGTAAGTTGATTATTAAGTTGTAGAAGAATACGCAATTTTTTTTACTTTTTAGTGCATATTAATTTGTTTCGGAATAGGTTTTGTTTTAAAGTCGGTTTTTTTTTTTGTTAAAATTTTTGTTTGTACCAAAGTACTTCCTACAGGACCTAACAATATAAAAATCACCTTAACGCAGTATAACAATGTAAAACGTTAAAGTGAAATAAATTAAATGTCGATGCAGTACTCTACGCATTACAAAGAAAATATTGATCGTTTCGAATAAATTAATCAATTTATTTAATGTAATCGTGTATGTATTTTCGCGCACGCTGCATGCTAGGATTACGTTGTCGCGCGTGCACCGGCACTCGGTAATCCGATAAGAAATACCAGCTCGGCGACAGCGAAACATTAGACTATCAGCTACCCATAAATTGGCGGTTCTTGCAATAATTTATCTATATATTTATTGTGCCAATTTACCTCACAATTTTAGATAATATATCGTAATGCTGTAAAACGATCGATTGCGCTTTCACTTTAAATATTATTTTATGTGAAATCGGAAAAAGCTTTAATTTCGATTCGGATCGAACTCAAACTGAGGATTTGTCTACTAAATTTATGTTTCTTCGTTAATTCATTGGCTCGTTTGTGTTCACTCAAAAACTTAAAAAAAACATTCGAAAGGAAGGAAACTAAAAACCTGAATAGCTCTTGTCCACGTGACGTCTAATTGAAGCTGTAAGGAGGATTAGGAGGCGCGGTCGACGAAGCAAACAAACTTAATTATTACAACCTATAGAATTAATAAGGAATTTATTATATTTCTTTAGTTGACAAGCGCTGCGGTTCGCTCTTTCCTCGGCGAATCCTGCAATCGACTGCAGGATTCGCCGAGGAAAGAGCATATGGAGGAAGAACACGAGTGCTGTTGCTGATTATCCGATCCATAAGACCACAACTGTTTACCGCCAGTTTGCGGTGTCAGGTACGAGTATGCAGGCGCCCGCTGCTGAGACCTGGCGCCCTCGCGCGGCGCGGCGGTGACATCCGGAGCCGAAAATTATTTATTTCGACTTAAGAGCGGCAGTCAAAATTTAACGCATATCTTTCGGTTTAAAGACAACGATTTTAACCATTAAGCGCCTATAGCTCTATTCGCTTTAATTCGTTTGAATTCCGTAATAGTTTTCGTTTGTCACCGAATCAGACGTTGAACTGTTTGGACGCGTCGACCCCGCGCCGCGCGGCGTCGCCAGTGATACTCCTGCTTCCTTTCGTTGTTTCTACTAAACTTGAATAAAACCTACGCCGTATGGAGTTTGGTAGGAAGTGAATGCAAGTGAAACCAGACAGTCGAGCTGAGGCGGTCCTTCCGTACAGGAACTACGTTCTCTTGTTTCCGATACTTAACATTTTATTAATCGATAGGCAATTTGAGAGTGAAATAGAAAGAATCAGTAGTTGTTATAAAAGTAGTCTTAATTACTGATTTATGTTAATCACTGCACAAAACTAGAACATTGCGTTTTATTTACTATTATAAACAATACCAAAAGAACGCATAAAGATATAAATTGTACAGAATAAAACGAATATACGAGTACAATAACAATATTCTATTTAAAAAGACATAGAGTGTTCTAGTGTTAATTAAGCGAGGTAGAAACTGAAGAGTACGACAAATTATCTGGGCAAGAGTTGAGTCACAAAACGAATCTGCTAGTAGCAAGCACTTTATTTATTTCTGGGCAGATGCCGATCGCCTGGACGCCCGCCGGTCGCGCCGCAGATGTCGGGCGCGGGCGCCGGCCCGGCCCTGACCGCGGGCGCCCCTGACCGCGCGGGTCACGCGTCACTCCCCTGTTGTTACACCGACAGGTCACTATCTAGCCTCGATACCTCGTTCCTACACATAAGTCGACGTGTACGTCACCGCGCGCCGAGGCTCGTCCCGCCGCCGTTTGATAGTTTTGCTAACAGGCGGCATGACGTAATGCGAGCGACCAAAGTTATATGGATCCCAGAGGCCGAGCGGACGCGCGCTGACGTCAACGAGTTTTTTAGTGGTCCGCTTCAGTCCTTTGTTTTTTTTTAAGTAAGATTGACTTCCTTAAGAGCGACTCGAAAGTAACTGAAATATTTTTTTATGAAACTGACGTTCATAAAAATGTATTGTCTGTTTAAGCAGTTCATTATTTGAATTTCGAATCCGGCGCCAAACCAGAAATAGTCATATTAATTCGAAAACGCCAACTTCATTTTAAAAACTCTTAATGATTCTTTTTAATAATGATTTCTTTACTAAGTGGTTGCGTCCGCGGCTCCGCCTGGATATGCGCAAAATGAATTCCTTCACTTTACATCGAAAGATCTATTTTCAATCACGATCCCGGTCCGGTCTATACCCATTGGTATAGACGCTTTAATAAGCGTAGCATAACTTACTGATTTTCAATTTAATCGTAACATTTGCCACAATCCTAAATAAATATAAAAGTTTTACTTTAATCGTACGTAAAAATTATATACGGGTTGGTATTTTCTTTTTTTAAAATTCAAATACAATAATGTTTCAACTGTTCGTGATGAACTTACTAGGATCTATTACTGAATCACGTGTGAAGTTCAGCAGTATTTGCTAGTGTTTCCAGGAATTTTAATAAATATACAAAAGTGCACGAAATTGTTATCCACTGCTTCCGAGAATACAGCTTTTGCAGATTATTTGTTTCTAGTAGAACGTTTTTAGAAATCGTTCGTGCACTTTTTTATTTATCGGTTCTCGAAAACAGTGCTACAGGTCGTCTAGGGCGATTAACCTCCAATCTGAAGATCTTTTAATTCGGATACTCAACAATAGTAAGTAAATCAAATAAGGCAAAGAAAGACCGCTGGCTAGATTTTTACCGCATTTCTAAGTGTTGTGTTTCACTAAACGCGCTGGAGAAATAGTTGTTCATCTTATTAAAAACTCAGCCTCCGTAGGTTTGTGGTCACAAAACTTAAAAAAGTAGTCAGTTGATTGACTTGAAACTTTGCCACAACGCTGTATTCGAATTCGCGCGTGATTTTTTTTTATATATCTACAAGCATTTACCACGGACTTTGTTCGCGAATTTGTACAATTAAATCGAACTGATACATCTATTTAAAAAAAAAATAATATTTATAAAAAGCTATACTGTCCCTGAGTAATATAGTTTGCATTTTATTTGGATACTAGCAAATTGGAACGGTAACCGGTAGCGCCATCGAAATTGACAACGCTACAGGGAGCAAACTTTAGAGCCGCGACCAAGACCGCCATCGCGACCGGACTGGGGTTGAAACCGAGAAATCCGGGACCAAATAGGAGCGTGACCGAGATCGACATTGAGAAGAATACCGGGGCCGGAATTTAAAGCGGAAACGAAATTGAGATCCATAACGGGCTCGGTTAATGTAAGATATGAACGAATACATTGTATGTCCACGCGGACGAAAATCTGTAATTTCCTTTACAAATACGACTTTGGTAACTAACTAAGTACAGGCTGCAGATGCCCCGCGCGCGCGCTCCTTCCAAATAGTAAATAGCGAATTAACGTGATCTTTATCGTCCTTTAAATCTTTATTCCACGATGAATCAGGGGCGGTCCCGACTTACGAAATGTTGTTTTCGTTTACCGTGTCGTTTGTCACGTGTTGAACGGCGCTTTAAAGTGTGTGATCGAATTCAAACAGGATCGAAATAACCATAAGGAGTGCGGGCGCCGCGACTGCGACACCACCGACTTATCCGAAACTAACGAACACATATATCGCTTAACACTAAATACAAATAACAAGTTTTTGACGTGACAACGTCTTAAATTAGGTTGCGGCTGGGAGTCACTTATGAAAATTTGGTTGCTGGGGGCGAAAGTTTACAACGACTTTGAATGGTAAAATCATTTTAATGTGAATATTCATTCGTATAGTAGGAAGGATGAATAATAGTAACACTTAAAACATTTATTTATACAAAATTATATTTAAAACATTAATTTATACAAAGAATCGCACTGAATTATATTAACAAAATTTTATTTTACCTTTACACATACATACGTATTTATATACAAATATATACAATAACTTGCAATACATTTGCAAGCTGCGCACTAATTCTCTAGTGCGCGCGCGCAGACCGATCATAGTTGAGTGGGAGACGCAAGGCATTCGGCGGGCCTCTCGTTCGGTGACTCATCGTTACGTTACCGAGCGTTACACTTTCAAAGTGACCCCAGCCGCAACCTAATTTAAGACGTTGTCACGTCAAAAGTGTAACGCTCGGTAACGTTACGATGAGTCACCGAACGAGAGAGAGGCCCGCCGAATGCCTTGCGTCTCTCCCCACTCAACTATGATCGGTCTGCCGCGCGCGCAGCACTAGAGAATTAGTGCATAGCTTGCAAATGTATTGCAAGTTATTGTATGTATATTTGTATATAAATACGTATGTGTAAAAGTAAAATAAAATTTTGTTAATAAAATTCAGTGCGAGATTCTTTGTATAAATTAATGTTTTAAATATAATTCTTTTATAAATAAATGTTTTAAATTGTTACTATTATTTCATCCTTCTTCCTACTATACGAATGAATATTCACATTAAAATGATTTTACCATTCAAAGTCGTTGTCACGTAAAACTTTCGCCCGTATACCGACTTTACAGGCAACCAATTTTTCTACGGCGATGTACCGTTTGCGACGTGAGCGGCGTTTAGCAGCCGGAGGCGCTGCCCGTCCGCACGAAGTCCACGCTCCTCTTCGATCTGTGCTCTGCGCATTCTTTGTTTTACGACCACAGAGTCTATTATCATAAAGAGACGACATTATTTTTATTAAAACATATTTTAATTATTTATTATATTCTTTATCTTTAAATAACCAAGTACAGTTAATTTTATAAATATATACGTATATTTCGTACAGTGATTAACTTCATTAATAAATCATAATAATATTACATATTAGGGTAAGAAACAATAATATAACTCGTTTTATATTATTGTTTAATATTTTTTGTCCATATAAAACTATATGGAACAAAAAGAGTCATTAACTACCCAAACAGTGATATTAGCTTTTATCATCAGGTATTAAAACGAGAAAAAAATAAATCAACACCGAAATTGATGAAACAGCACTTTCCAGCATAATCAAGAATATAGATTATGGCTATCTACACCTTTACTCTAAAAATTGCTCTACTTTGTACATGCACCCAGTTTTAATCCTAGATGTATACCAGAGAGGAAATTTTTAAATCTTTATGAAAGAATTGATATTAGCATCTCTTAACTATGACTTGTAGGTACGTCGCGGTGGGCTAGGCGTTGTTGGCATAAAAAAGTATGAAAAGTGTTTGGGATACCCGGTTGGAACGAAGTTCCTTACGCTAAATGTTAATGTATTTTATGAATTACACAATGAATGAAATGAAACAATGAAAGTAGTTAAAAAGTTTGATATTAATTGAATAAATAGTGATATAATTTGCACAAAGAGGGCACTGCAATATAATAATGTTGTCTTTTCTTTTTCTATAGTTGAATATTTAAACAGTAGATACGTATTCTCAAAATTTATTAAAATACAATTCAATGTATTCTTTATTATATTAATAATAAACAAAAAGTAGTATAATTTACAATCATAAAAAACATAAAACATTCAAACATTATTTCTCGTTAAAAAAATTAAACATTGAGAGAATATGGTGATTTTTAATTCTTAGACATAATCATATTTTTCTTTTTGCATAGTTATTTCTTTATTTATGTTTGCAAATAAAATGTTCCAACAAATAGTATTTTTCGAAGTTCTTCAAAACTGTTCAGTTCTTTTCGAAGTTAGGTATTAAAACTATTCATTATACAATAATTGCTGTTAATATAAAAGGATTACTAATTATATAAAAAAAATTAATGAAATTGATTGAAACATTTGAAAGTAATACATTTAAGAACACAATATATTCATAATGCAGATAACCTACACATTCATGTGATTGCAGATTTATCGAAAACTGATAAAAATCCAAATTTTTAAAATTGATTCAAGTTTGTTCTCATATAACTTCACTTCTTTTGGGGAATGTACATTCTCAAGTTGTGGTGCCACACCACGCTTATGTCGATTAACGTATCGTTCATGTCTATGGACACCGCGTCAACGAGCAGACGCAAGAGGACGCTGCACGACGCGACGCAGTCCACGCGTCTACACCACGACGCTGCACTTACCCACCAGCATACAGACTGCACAGAACTGATCTGCAGCTTTTTTGGAGTAGGCACTGAGCATGATACGAGCTAAGTGTTATTAACAAAACACAAATTAAACTGTGCCAAAAAATATGTGTTCCGAAGTTCTAAGCCAGAATCTATAGGCAGAATTCTGGCACCTAAACACAAGTAACATTTATATTAAATAATAAATCTGAAAAAAATCGATAGCGATCCTGAAACTGTTTAGACCTTTTTCGTTTTGGGAATTAAAATTGACAAGTCCTTATACTTGTATTGTGTGAGCTGTTAATTCGCGGAAATCCATAGTAGACTCTTGCCTGCAACATGCATTAACATGCAGCATGCAACCCACCGCTGACCCTCGAATCTGCCTCTCCACTACGAATCTCTATCTAAATGATTGAATATTGATTCCAGAGGATTGACAGATATCGAACACCTAAGCAAGTGTTATTTATTTTTATAATTATCTTATTCCGCTAACTTTAAACTGTCAATTCTACGTACGTTTCATGTCAACCAGGCACATCCTCAGGAAATGACATGACATTGCACGACAGCGGCCCGCTTAACGAGGTCGTGTTGGTTGTTTTAACGCTCCTTGCACCCTGGTGGATGTGACTGTCGGCAATTTCCTTTCAGCCTTTTATATATTGTACTCCAGTCCTCATTTATTGTAATACGTACATTTGAATATTTAGTCTAAGTCCTTATACAATTTGGTGACTAACTACGATAAACATTGAGAAGATGTCAGTTTAACCGTTTTCCCACATATTAATTAACACATATTTAAAGATTTTTCTGGATAAAGAAATCGTGTGTGTTTTATTATATTTCTTTTGTAAATTTATAGCTCAAACCGTTTTCGCACATTTATTGCATAGTCAATAAATGTAGGTACATCGCCTTATCAATATCTCACTTGTACATGACATCATCAAATTAAATTTTCAAAAGATAATTTAATTTAAAAATTAGTCTTTTACTGTTTTTTTTATTGTTCTTACAGTGGCAGTAATTTTGGTTTCATTTATTTTATACGGTTTAAAATACTATATTATAATTTAAAAATATTATCCAAGTGAGTTTTGCGTTGAGTAACTTAATTTTCTAAAATGTGACGTTTGATACGGTGGTTGTGTCGTTGTAATCTGCACGACCCACCTGTGCTATTTCATACAAATGCACACAATTTGCGTGTTTCACGTATTCGCTCAATCCTCGGTGCCTCTGTGACTATCGACAGCACGCAATAGGACCGGGTGGCGATGGGCGGAGCGATCACAGAAACACGTTTCAGAGTACCGGACGTCAATCGAGGCTCGTTTTGAAATAACAGAAGGCCTGCCGTGACCGACGGCAGCTGACGTCAGAGCCGCACCCATTTCAGCGGACTCTGCGAGCGCCACAACTCACTCAAAATATGGTGTGCATGCACGCGACGGCCGGGCGCGCATCCTAGATGTAACCGCCGCCGGGCCGCCCCACGCTCCGCGACACCACGCCGGTGGAGCGTACGCAATTCACCGGCCGTTTAATCGTCGGCGCCCGAGCGCTCGAGGCGGCGGACGGACGTCATGGGCGGGCGCGCGCTGCCCACGCCGAGGTCTTGGGTATTACGCGACTAACTTGCTCGGGGCTCGGCCTGCGTGAAAATATATTTAATTACAATCCTGTTTCCGAATTCCTATTTTAGATTTCGATTTCACAATTACTTCCTTTTCGGTTTTGTACTATGTTCCAATTCTCGTCCCTCTACTTTCTAATCGCGCTATCGCTTTTGATTTCTCTTATGATATCGATTCCGGTTTCTTGAAAGTTATTGCAAAAGAAGACATTCATGGGACGTACAAAATATCGTGCATGTAATCCAGAAAATGTCATACTTGTATGCTAAATTTTATCGAAATCCGTCCAGCCGTTGTTTATACCCAATTGAGTTTAAACAACCATAGATTGTCACGAGTATCAAATTTGTAATATTATTATAAGAGGATACTTTTCTGACAAGAGGCGCAGCGTAAAAACTCTATCGTTTGTTCTAATTCACTATGACTTTCTTATTATTAAACCATTATTATTAATCCTGTGGCTACAAGCGGATTGTTGACATTCACTCTTACTTTTGCTTTCGCGCTACCTCACCCCGTACACCATATCTTCCTCTCCTTCCCTCAATCTTCATCGCCCACTCTAACATCGTTTTTCTTTTAAAAACAAAGAAAGCAACGTGCAAATAAACAGATAGATAGACAAACAAGCAAAAAGAAACCTGTATCCGTTGCCTGCTGTCAAACTATCTCAATGCCGAATTTGAGCAAAATCCGTTTAGCAGCTTAAACGTAACGAAAATGAAAATGTAGCAGAGAGGCGGAGACACTTTTGCATTCATAATATTAGCTGGATAACACGAAATATTAAAAAAATATTTCTATTAATTAATTATTAATATTGTGCCGATTTCTCATTATTTATTTATTCTCAATTAGCTGATTTTTCTCCACTGTGTTAGGTTACGCTTTAGCTAACCGTCCTTAAAATTATCTTTCAAAGCTGTACAATTCTGGATTTGTCTTTCGATTTTAAGAAGTATGTTAAATTATACTAAAATAATTCTTTTTCACACATTAATAAGACCAATTATGCGATTTTAAAAGAACTTTATCACATTATCATCATAAGTTTTGACATTTTAAATTGGAATGGTTTCTAACTAATTTTGAGTCGTTATAGATCCTAAAAAGTCATCCAAAACGAAAAACGATTAAAAGATTTATACCACAGGTATGGGTAGTCGTCATAGTTAGTTGATTCACATTAACATTTATTTCTATTTTTTTAGAATATGACGTCTGGTTGTCGATACACAGAATTTTGATAACTATAACTCTCACATCATTAGTGACACGCACACCATTAAGACAAATCGATTCACTAAGAACCATCAAAATCGCCTTACGTGTTTGGACTCTAGAGTACCGCAAAGGAACAGACATACATACACACATATACGTATAGGTTGATCAACACGTTACTCTTCTTCGTGTCGCGCGCAGTCGGGTAAAAAGATGCGTCTACACAGTCGTAATATCTGCGGAAGACGGGCTCGCTCGCACGTGAAGAACTGCCCTCAAGGGAGGTACGTTATCATGACACCGTAAATAGCGTCAACAACAATTTGTTTGTGACTAATACGTAGTAAAAATAAAAACAAATACCAAATAAAAAAAAAGTCTAAATGACATTGTTGTTTATTTATATATTTTTATAATCTATGAAAAACTCCCATATAAAAGCCACTCATTGACTTCCCTCTACTTTAGAGACGTCCTCGTGCCGATCGTTCGTTTGTAAATAAGCGAAGTACACGCGGGGTCGGTCCTCGACGCTAGCGATTTCATCGAATGTGTCCCGCGGCAGGCATCTCGTCGCCAAAACTACTCCGATATGTTTGCGTCGTGTGGGGTAACTTTTAAACAAATTTGGTGAAATGCAAATTAAGTTGTGCGAGCGCGCCGCCCGGTCACGCGATACTTATGGTATTATGTTTATTTTTAGACCGTTCCGTGTGACTAATTTCCTCAGTACACGAACTTATCTGTATGGAAGTACATCTTTTACGGATTTACGTATTTCTATTAGTTTCGAAGTCTAAAGTTTTGGTTTCCCCCATTATAATAATACTTATTTTGTGTAGCCATGGACCTTATGTAAGTTTATTATTCCAATTTAGTTTTAAATCGTCAATTTTAGCTTGTGGCGTTTGGTCTCGTCGATTTCTGTTTGTGTGACGAAGAACAATATGTCCTGAAATAATGTTTGAGAATAAATGACATAAAGAAATTATCGTTTTACGGTTATTAGTTTAATAAATATAGTTTTTATTTTACGTACCTGCATAATTTCAAAATCATAAAAACAATAATATCGATAAATCTTTTACAGATTAAAATAGGGGTTTGATGATGAGTTGAATATGTAAAATGAATAGAAAATTTTGCATATCCAAAATTTGTTTATTCTTTGTTTTGTACTGAGTCGCATGGCAATCAACTGACGATGAATGACATTCATAAATTTACGTTTGACGGTTATTAGTTTAAGCCATATATATATATATTTTTATATAATTAATTTAATATGCTCAATATCTATATATATAATAATAATAATAGCCTTTATTCAGATCATATTAACCTAATAACAAAGTATGAAAAGTATAAATATATGTGTAAATAAAAAGTATAAATAAAAGTATAAATAAATGTAAAAACGATATATAAAATTTTCTTATACATTACTAAAAATTTGTTTTTTGATGATTTTCTGAAGATCTGTTTGCCGATGGGCAAAGGCCTCCTCCATCCTTTTCCACTCTGATCTATCTTGAGCCACTCTGTTCCACATCGCACCTGCCACTTCTCTGATGTCATCGTCTCATCTTTTCTGTGATCTGCCTCTTTTCCTTTTCCCTTCCCTTGGGTACCATCTTGTCACTTTCTTATTCCATTTGTCATGGCCCCTTATCATATGTGCCGCCCATCTACATTTAATTTTTTTGATTTTCAGAGTTATGTCTGTATTTCTTGTTTTACATCTTATAGCACAGTTTCTCAATTTGTTTGATCTCTTCACGCTCAATATACTTATTCCTTTCCATAGCGTACTGACAAGTTGCAAGTTTATTTGTTATTTCCTTGGTTAATGTCCTTGATTGGCAACCACGGGTAAAATGCATGTATTAAGCAGTTTTCTTTTGATATTGAAATGAAATTTTTTTGTCTGTCAAGCTCCAGTAACTTCTCCAGCCGTTAGTCATTCTTGTCTTTACTTCCTGACGCGTAGGTTTTTTAAGAGTTCATAGCTGTCATAGATAGACGTACTCATCAGTGTAATTAATTTCTGTGTTTCTAACGTCTATCGCAGTTTTGTTTCCATTTGTCATCATTCTCATTTTTTCATGGTTAAGTTTTAGGTCAACTCTCGCGCTTTCAATTGCAAGGTCTTCTATCTTTCTGGTAATGTCTTCAGGTGTTTTAGCGAATAACACTATGCCGTCAGCAAATCTTAAGTGTGTCAGCAGTATATCGTCTACATTGATTCCAGAACAGCCGAAAGCAGTTTTGGAGATAGCGGGTCTCCTTGTCTAACTCCTTTCCTCGCCTTAAATGGTGTGCCTTTCTTTTCTAATTGGATTCTGGCGGTGCTGTGATTGTATACATTCTTAATTAATCGGATGTATTTATACTCGACTCCTTGTTCCACTAATGTTTCCCATATGTTTTTATGTAGTAGAGAGTCGAATGCTTTGCTTTAGTTAATAAATGCGATATAGTATATAAGCTGATATTCATTGTACTTCTCTATAATCTGACGAACTGTATGGATATGGTCAATCACCGAGTCGTTCTTGCAAAAGTCAGTTTGCTCAATGGGTTGCTGTTCGTCTAGTGTTATTTCAATACGTTTTAGTATGAGTTTAGCGAGGACTTTGTATATGTTAAACATAAGGCTGATGAGATGGTAGTTCCCTATTTCATGTTTGCCTCCTTTCTTATAATGTTAGACTCTCTCTATTGCTGTGGGATTATTTCAGTGTCTATGATATCGTTAAACATATCTGTAAGGACTGGTTTTAAGATTTTCTTTCCTTGCTTTAGTATTTCATTGTTTATTCCGTCGGGACCTGGTGTTTTATCTATACTTTGTGTATCTATTGCTTTTTCAACTTCAGCTTCAAGGATGCTGTGGATGCTTATGGTGTTAGCCAAATCTATTTCTTCTTCGATTTTATTGTTTTCGTACAGTTTCTTGTAGTAGGATGTTGCTGTTCCCAGTATGTCTGTTCTACGGTGATTCCATTTTCCCCTATCTGATTTAATCTTAACGATCAAGTTCATCGAGTTCTTCAGTTCTCTGTGAGACTTTTTGATTCTACCCGTTTTACTTGTATACTTTTCCCTTGTTTCCATTCTGTTCTTCTTCTTGTCGTTCCTTGTTATGTTTAATTTCTTTATTAATCTTTGTTAAAAGTTTCCTTCTGTTTTGTGTATGCTTAGCGCTGATTCAGTGTTTTCTGTCTTATAGTAATTGCATGGTATTTGCTGTTAACTTTTTTTTTCTGTGATTTTGGTATTTTCTATGAGTTGCGCATGGGTTATTATGGTATCTTGCATCCAGTTGTACTTTTATTGGGTTCCTAGTTCTAGTTCTTTTGTGTTATATTGGAAATCTATGAGTTTGTTCTTTAAATTTGTTGTTATTTGTTCCAGTTGGTGTTTTCCGAGCTTAGCGTTTATTGGGTTTCGTCTTGATCTTGTCTTTTTTAGTTGAGTTGCTACAAGTTCTGTTCTGACCATCTTATGCTTTGTATTAAAGTTCAATTTGTTAATTATAGTAAAGTTAGTGAAGTATCTGTTTTTGTTGGTCATTATGAAGTCTATTTGGTTTTTTTTGTTCTACCCTCCGTTGAGATCCGGTCCACATATTTTTCTTATTTTTCATGAATATAGTATTTAAGATGGTCAAATTATGTTCTAGTGCGAGGTTCATGATATGTTCTCCATTTCTACTTCTGGAATTATTGCTATAAGTGAATGGTCCTATTATTTTAGTTTCTCCTGGGTGCCTTTCTCTGATTTGGCCACTGCAGTCTCCTATTATTAAAAGGTTTATATGTCCGTACTCTTGAATCGCATTGTTTAGGTCGAGGTAAAATGAGTTTATTGTTTCCAAATTCGCTTGTTCAGTAGGCGAATATATCTGTATAATTGTCCAAGGATCATCGTATCCGGGAAATTTCAGATTCATCTATACGATCATCGATACGATCCGAGATACCTACGAATCCTTCCACGTATGTTGTTATATGTTTTTTAACAATAAATCCAACTCTGTAGAGGCCCGGGGTCTCACCTATCTGGTAAAATATGTAGCCTGAATATGATATGATATTTTCGCCCATTCTTCTTACTTCGCTAAGACCAACAATGTTCCATTTTATGTCTTCTAATGCATATATTGATTCAACAAGATTTTTTTCATTTTTCATAGTAAGTACGTTGAGGGCTGCAATGTAGATTTTGTGTTTTTGATAATTTTGATTTTTGTTATAATTATCAGTGAAAATTGTTGAAAGGTAGTGGACTTCTTCCCCCACGAGGACCAGTCGGCTAAAGGGAGTGCTCAATATTTATAAAAACGAATATTCATTTCTAAAAAAATCTTAATGGATAAAGAGTCGTTTGAAAATGTTAGGCAGAATGAAATAGATGATTAACAGTAATTCGCTTACAAAACAAAATTATTTTAATTGTTAAATTGACCATACCACATCTTAATAATTAAAATTTTTTGCTGCATTTGGTACTCCATTCGGTCAATTGACAAAAAATGACTTACAAAATTGTACGTTATTAGTTTAAGTAAAAAACATTTTATTTTAATTTAAATACTTAAATTCGTTATTTAAGTAAACATTGTTAATCAATAAATAGACTTCTATAGATGTTTGACAGAAAGAATTGGACATCTGACGGTAATTGGTTTACGGAAAAAAAACAATTAATTTAATTATTAAGTCGACTGTCCAAATCAATAACATTAAAATTAATTTCTTCTTTTTGATATTTATTACTGCTGCTTTGGTACTACTAGTATAAAAATAAAAAAAAACACAAAGCAGTCATGAGGACTGCCGACAGAAGTAAAAACTTAAACCTGTGATATGACAGTAGTTTTTTTTTTTATATTCAAATCAATTGTATTTTTCATAACTTAATTTTTTTAAATGAAAACTGTTTAGATTAGTCTGATTATGACATCTATTGGCACGCCAAGTAAAAATTATATTTATGTTCATACGGTTTTTTTCTTATCAAAACACATGGGATGCTCATGCTCAGAATCAAATATAAATACAACTTAAAAAATATTAATATATTTTATACTCGCTTTTTACTGCACACTTGAGCATTTAAAATACAAATCAAACAAAACGCAATTTCAATAACGCACAGTATACACACATTTTATGCATATGTATTATGTACACAACACTGATGTACAGGGACAGAAGACGCGTACTAATAACATCTATGTTGGTATATAGAAATGACAGTCGTGTGCATACTCGTCGGCCTGTGTCAGGTGTTCTACTTGCGCGCACACCAGTAAGTATATATATATACATTCACTGCTGGCTAAGCGCGATACGTCATACTTATAGCTACAGATATAACATTAGCGTTAGACGTCACGTGACCATGTCGCTCATAAGCTTCTACAGGTAAGCTTGAGCTTACCTGTAGAATTTAATTTTACCTGTAGAACCTTAATTTTCACTTCAATAATTTGAAAGGCCAACTTAACAATAAAAATTATTGTTCTTTTTTCGAATTAACGAATTACCATCAAGCTTTTATTTTTCATTGTCATATACTGTCAAACGATCCCTCGTAATAAAAAACAAATAACGAAATTTTAAGGGGCCAATTTAACAATGGTTTCGTCGGGTTCATGGGCCCTCGATTAAGGGTTCCCGGACATGCAGTCTGTGTCCATGAGAAACAAGCGCTTAGCGTGAACAATAATTTATTAATACATAATCACTATCTCATTAGACGAAGTGGTACATAACTCATGAACATATGAGAGCAACCGAGGGTACAGGAAAACGGCCGCAAGTAGAATGACGCTCGTGCGTGGGGCTGGCGACGAAGGCGCTACGGGTTTCGAATTCGTCGGCTATAGCGGCAGCATCGGGCGCGGCGGAAACACGCAGCGTGGCCGCGAGGGACGTCAGGATCCTCGAATTCGATAGCAATGGGCGGTGGAGACGGGATAGGCTATGCAGTTGGAGGAGGCGTCACGGACCTCAGAGTCGTTGGCAGCGATGGCGGCAACGGACGCGCCGGGGACAGGCTGTGCAACGAGGTTATGCGCCTCGTGTCTCGGGTTCGGCGGCAGCGGGTGCCAGTAACACCAGGGACAGGCGGCGTCGCCAGGGGCGGCGCCATGGGTCTCGAAGAGGGACGTTTAGCATCGTCGACGTCCTAAGCAAGAGTGCGGGCGACAGCCTGAAAACGGCGCCGTGTTGGTCAAACACAAAAATTCTAGCTAACATTTGAACTTATGAATAAATTTATAAATTGAGGGGCGGACAGGAGGGTGCGTTGGAATGCCATCGGGATTACCATGTACCATGTGGTCTGAGTACACAAATAAAAAGGACATTAAATAAAACAAAATCGCTACAATCCCTCGCGGCAACGCCGCCGGCGCTTCTCAGCACGTCGGTCTGAGACGCACCGCACCTCGGCGCTCTCTAATTAGCGTGTCGTTAACGCCACGAACATAATATACGTGAGGGGGACACGCACGTTACTTTCTTCTATTATAGAAACGAATGTGATTAAACCGAAATAAAATTGCATTGTCTTTAAAGAACTAAATCCTCAATTCGTGAATAATAATTATAATAGAAATCGGTGTGTGCTTAAGATCACACGACAGAAGTGAAACCCATCAAGGCGTGATTTATAATATGAAATACTAAATACTGTTTTTTTTATGTTCTATATTCATAAAGTAATAATATTTACATTAAATGTAATTATAATTTTGTATAAATTACTCTGGATTCAAATCTAATGTTGATTTCAAAAAATCCACTAACAGCTTTGATTTGCCTTTTACAAAATCAACAATGAAATCTCCGCTCAAAGTCATTGGCAATGTGATTTGTTTTTTTGAGCAATTTGAGCAATGGTCGATATGCCTACAAACCCTTTTAATTATGAAGAAAAAAAATAGTAGCCAATCAAGCTGTAACCTGAATTTATAATAACGGATAGTTTATAATTACTGTTCTTATATATTACAGTATTTCCCATATTTCTTATTACTTTTTAGTCCACTTTATAATACAAACACAATTCCATACACTTATTTTATTTGTTGACACATTCATATCTATTGTCTATCATTTGACGTATTTCTTCTGTATCTATTGCTATAAGTGAATATATATTCGCGTGTTAGTTTTGCCTTTTATCTTTGTATCGCTTTGTGGTCTATTTTAAATTATCTAAACGTATTTTTGTTTGTGTTGCGTTTTCTTTGATCTTATTTTAGTTTCTATGTGTATCGAAAAAGTAGTGTACAATAATAGTATGGTCGACTCACTCGTAGCCTTGAGAATAGAAGAAAGCCACTTTATACAAAATGAATTTTATCATGCACCTTTTCGCTAATATTCATAATCTCCTCCTCTTATAAAACAATTTTTCCAAAGAAACCATAGTTTTTGAAATAACTGTTTCTAGAAAAAACAGCTTAGAAAATCTACGTAGAAACGTAGTATTGACAACTAGAGAACAGCTGAAGCGTAGGTACTATGCTGCAGCGGGGGGATCTAGGAGGCCAATCGCGTATACGCTGCGCGACTGGCCAGTGATCCCCTTCGCACAACCCCGATCGGTCGCGAACTTGCACTGATAAGCGTTCGCCGCATCGCACCGCGACGCAATCGCGACAGGCTTGCTATCTGGCCGAGCTTTTATTATGGTTGTGTCTGTATTATATAATATAATTTTAAATATATTTTCAGTTATATATTTTTGTTATATTTCCTTTGAAAAAGTTGTTCAAAAAAAGAAGAATATTATGAATATTTGCGAAAAGATGCATGATTGAACACATCAGTGGCTTGTCCGTTGTTCCGATATGTCCGCACGCGATGTATTATATGAAAGATTGTATGAATCTTTAAAAATTCATTTTTTTTAATATAGCTCTTTCCAAGGCATTGTAAAATGAAATTTATGAAAGATGCGTGAAATATTTTTGATGCTGTTTCATTTTAATCGCCCCGTTAAATGCATACGGTATGTGTTATTAAATTTGAGTCTTTTCGCTGCAAAGACATTCGGTCTGTTTTGCAGGAAAAATAAAAATACAATGAAACATTTTCGGTGTCGCTCCGCCACTAAAGACAACGACACCAAAACCATAACTTGGAGCACTTATAACAAAATGATGTAGAGAAACGTTGTACCAGCCCTTTTACATGTTTTTAAAATTACAAATTTTAGAATGCAAAGTATTGTATTATAAGAACTTCTAATATATTTGGTTTATCATCATCAGTCAATTTTCGATATAGGTCTGTCTCTTGTGTAATATTATTATTAAATTGACGTTGTACGTGTAAAATCGTGCATTAATTGCTACGTTTGCGTTATTAACCGGGCGGACAGGCGTCCACGATAACAGTCTCTGCATCAGCAATCTCTCGGGCGTCAATGATTTAAAATATTCCACTATGTTTGAGTCGAGACGGTTATTTTGCTATCGTTCGCTATTCATTCAATTCAATTAAAGAAAAATCGATACAGGGATTATTTTCGACGGCAAGCAAAGATAGGAATTTGAAAATCTCAATCCAGCTCGTTTTGTGCACCTAAAGTTGTTGCGCGGTCAGCAAGAAAATACAGTTAAAGAAGAGCAAATCAAATTTTGCTTCTCTATTCGTTCGTTAAAGAAGTTTTCTGAAATAGATCTTTGTATATCTTATTAAAATTACGAAAATCAAGAGCAGAATAAGCTATAAGCAACTGCAACATACAATATTTGATTACATTCAAGGCACACGATGCGATTCTTATTTTGTGGCCTCTGACATATATTCACACGCATACAGGTATTCGGTGGGCTTAAAGTGATTTGAGAACTCACAGTAATACAATACAATGGACCCCACCCAATAGCAAGTGCCGAGAAAGGATACTAGAACTATGAAAACATCACAAAACTTATAACAACAAGAAGTTTTACGGAACTTTCATTAGACAAAATTTTCTATTGTGCAATAAATATTAAACAGGAGTCGATTCATTTATTCTTATCCTAGAGGTAAATTCTTGTTTTCTCAGTGGTCTCCTCCTCCTCAATTATCTCCTCAGGAAAGAATACCTGCAAACTTTGGAATTTACAAAATGATATTCTAGATCTCACCGTCATTGACAAATGACAGGTCAATCTATCATACAGGAAATCAAAGACACATTTCACCATCATTTAGACATTTGGTTTTAAATTAAATATCTAATTTTAGTATGTTGTTCAAGAGAATCTTTAGAGTAAGTAAAATTTAATTTACTCTAAAGATTTAGGGTAGATAATATTTATACTACGTTACACAAACGATTCACATAAATTTAAGTAATACAACGTATATTTTCATTTTTTTCTTTTCTGTATTGTAAAATCAACTTAATTGATACACACAATCGGAAGCTTTTTATTAGAAGTGTTAAAGAGCCTCGTTTCTTCCATACAAATTCATCGATATAGATAGCGCGAGCCTTTGAAGCTATCCAAAGGCACGACCTTTTCCGGCTTGATCGCGAAATATCATCTTAATCTCTAACGTCAGTTAATTTGTACTACGTATTATAAGTCATATACTAAATCGTTCCTCGCTAATCGGTCTGTCTATTGGTAAAAACCGAATGACATTCCTCATAAAAACTTCCATTATTAGTTGTCGTCCCGCATTCCGGGTCTGTCTGTATGCACGATAATACATAAAGAACAGACGCGGCCTAGTATATTAGACTAGTCATTTGCAAAAAAAATTGCAATTTTTCATAACATAGAGTCAAAGAAAAGAATCTTTAAATATTGATATGTAAATTTATAGTTGAGCACATATTAATGTAGTAGAGTTCAAAAATGCTAACGTATATTTTACTCTAAGCACAATTTAACAATAAATTAAATTTATAGTTTACCAATTTCCAGGCAAGGTGTAAGAATATGTATATATGGATATATAACAAGTAGCGGAGTTCTCACGTCGTGATTTATATGACCATAAAAGGAAGACAGATCTGAAACTGCGCCAAATTCTCGTAAAGGTAGAATGAAGAAGAATATGTAAAAAAAGCTAATGTATGTTTTTAAGCTTTAACTCGATGAATAACCCTAGCATACAAAAATTAGATATTTAATTTAAAAACCAAATGTCTAAATGATGGTGAAATGTGTCTTTGATTCCTGTATGATAGATTGACCTGTCATTTGTCAATGAGTGAGATCTAGAATATCATTTTGTAAATTCCAAAGTTTGCGGGTATTCTTTTTCCTGAGGAGATAATTGAGGAGGAGGAGACCACTGAGAAAACGAAATTTACCTCTAGGATAAGAATAAATGAATCGACTCCTGTTTAATATTTATTTGCACAATATGAGAAATTTTGTCTAATGAAAAGTTCCGTAAAACTTCTTGTTGTTATAAGTTTTTGTGATGTTTTCATAGTTCTAGTATCCTTTTCTCGGCACTTGCTATTGGGTGGGGTCCATTGTATTGTATTACTGTGAGTTCTCAAATCACTTTAAGCCCACCGAATACCTGTATGCGTGTGAATATATGTCAGAGGCCACAAAAATAAGAATCGCATCGTGTGCCCCTTGAATGTAATCAAATATTGTATGTTGCAGTTGCTTATAGCTTATTCTGCTCTTGATTTTCGTAATTTTTTAATAAGATATACAAAGATCTATTTCAGAAAAACTTCTTTAACGAACGAATAGAGAAGCAAAATTTGATTTGCTCTTCTTTAACTGTATTTTCTTGCTGACCGCGCAACAACTTTAGGTGCACAAAACGAGCTGGATTGAGATTTTCAAATTCCTATCTTTGCTTGCCGTCGAAAATAATCCCTGTATCGATTTTTCTTTAATTGAATTGAAATGAATAGCGAACGATAGCAAAATAACCGTCTCGACTCCAAACATAGTGGAATATTTTTAAATCATTGACGCCCGACGAGATTGCTGATGCGAGACTGTTATCGTGGACGCCTGTCCGCCCGGTTAGCCCAACGCAAACGTAGCAATTAATGCACGATTTTTACACGTACAACGTCAATTTAATAATAATATTACACAAGAGAGACAGACCTATATCGAAAAATTGACTGATGATGATAAACCAAATATATTAGAAGTTCTTATAATACAATACTTTGCATTCTAAAAATTTGTAATTTTAAAAACATGTAAAAGGGCTGGTACAACGTTTCTCTACATCATTTTTGTTATAAGTGCTCCAAGTTATGGTTTTGGTGTCGTTGTCTTTAGTGGCGGAGCGACACCGAAAATGTTTCATTGTATTTTTATTTTTCCTGCAAAACAGACCGAATGTCTTTGCAGCGAAAAAGACTCAAATTGTAATAACACATGCCGTATGCATTTAACGGGGGCGATTAAAATGAAACAGCATCAAAAATATTTCACGCATCTTTCATAAATTTCATTTTACAATAAGGTTAACTTGAAGATTAAGTGGAAAAATTATATCTAAAAATTGAGGTTCTCTGGAAAACGAAAGTTCCGCCTTAAAGCCTTCAAGGAGTAGCGGAGTCGTGCAGTGAGGCGCATCGCGAGCGCGCAAAAACATGAGGAAGCAGCGGCGTCGGCGACCTCGAGCCGCGCCGGCCGTGGGGCTGCCGCGCCCGCGCCGCGCCCGCCGTCATTCCTTCTCCGACTATCATGTCCGTTATTTCATACAACAATCGATAACACTAAAAACTAGTTCGGTGCGACGTGGATCTATGCATCAGGAGTTCTGTGATAAATTTAATTTGAATGTATTTGAATAAACCGATTGACAATATTGCGATTCATTTTGTAGAAAACTTGGAATTTTCATATAGTCTTTATTGTTTTTAAATAAACTATCTATTTATAAATTTGCGTTATACATTAGGTAGTACATTTTTGTACTCAAAATTGCTGTACTGTACAAAATTACAGTACAAAATTACTGTATAAAATAATACAAGTTCAAGTCTATTTTCCCAAAAATAAGTAGAATCTTTAAAAGAACATCACACATATTGCACATACATATCTCTACTGCATTGATTATATGATCCGATTTTTAGCACCGTTCTTTCGTGTAGAAATTAGAACTTCACTATGAATAACTAAACGCGCTTGTCCAGCAAATATTTGTACTACCTATTATATAACAGCAAGCAATGTTTAATTCCCTTTATTTCGCTTATTTACTCTCCAATCGATATTTACATAATACTCACCGTCTGTAAACAATTTATATGAACAAATTCATTCATTTATTTAACTTTCTAACTGCTTCTTAATGTATTGCATTCAGTCACTGTGTGAGGCAGAATGAAATAAAACTCCATTGAGAGTTTTATGTCATGATCAAACATTTATAACTTCATATTCATAAATGAAATTGGTTTTACGTCATAGAATATAGTAAGTTATAATACTCGTAGTATAATATTAAATAATATACATTTAATAATTATGTTCACGTTCTTAATATAAGTTGGCGCAAGACAAGTATGAATAAAGTATTAAAGAAAGATAAGCACAAAATATAAAATAATACAAAATCATCGTCAATTTTTATAGCATTTTTAAGAGGCATGTGAGCCACCAGAAAGTAGATGGTCACTGTCGCCCATGGATATTGGTAATCAGAGAGCAATCACCGGTGCATTGTTTGCCTCTTGCGTGGGGGTAGAATATCTAACGGAGAGGAGAATGGGTCGATGGAGAGGATCAGGACAATGGATGGAGGAACGGCCCACCGAAACTGTGACTCCGTTAGACGAAAGACAGCAGCGGAAGGTGTTACTTGACATCTGTTCCCCGACCGTGTGATATCTCAACGGCCGAGCCGGGGCCTCTTCGCAATGAGCCACGTCAGCCACAACACGGCCGCGGTCACGCGCCGAGCGCGAGTGGGAGCAAAAGGATACCGAGTTTGTATGGGTGTGCGATAACTGAACGGTCACGCTTTTGATCTTTGCAATTACCGTGACTGTGTTTTTGCTTTCAATTATTTTTGATTATCGTTTTCGACAGTGTGCTCATTACGGTTACCATCCTACAACTTGCACACCGAGGACGCAGAGATCCTTTAGTTATCGGCGTATAAGAGGCATTTGACAATAACTCATCTGTTCTTAGTTTGCGTTCTAAATCTTTTAAAATAACTTCGATAGCTATCCATTAAAGATTTAGCAGCCATTGTGACATTACATTTACCGGTCCGACTCCTGTTTGTTAAACTAATCGCTATATTTTATACTCCACTTATTCACACACTGCAATTACTTTATTGTTATTACCAATTCCCTGTTCATACTGCATACATATTCGAATTTTTATTAATAATTCTTCTCCACCATGTGTTCGTTCCAAATACTTAACACAATAATAATTTAATTTGCACATCCTATCCGTTTTAATTTCTCTTGCACTTTTCAAATCTTACTTCTAATCTCATTCAAAACTCTTAGTGGAGAATCATTTTTTCCCATGAATTGTCTACTGAGGAGAGTAATGCACGCTAATTTCCTTAAACCTCCTATGAGCCTTTCCGGAATAGGATTCGCTTTATATTGGTCATTGGGCACCCCCGCCGCGTTTCCGCCCCTTATAAAATGATTGGTGTTCGGCAGGCTGATACTAGATCACCGTCATCCCTCAGAATCTCTAACGACATCGTGCCATTGCTGTATTGTTACCTTTTACATGTGATATCTCTCGCAATCTTACCGAACTTTTTAATCGTATTCCAAAAGTACAGCTCGAACTGCCGGAATTCCGGATCGGAACTGTTTTTTCACGTGCTCAGTACAAAAGTATAGGAGATGGCTATTTTATTAATCAAGGCCTAAACCACATGCAAAGTAGGTAAATCAATTATAAAGTTATCATTATTTGATAACTAAAAAACATGAAATGAATGCGGTTTCCATTTTTTTTTTATTTTATTTGCATTAGAATTCTAAACTTTCTCATTCGTTATTGCCTTTCTGTGACAATTCTGTCATGATTTCGTATTTTTATAGAGTGTTTGAGTTCAACCTTTCTGTTAAGAATGTTTTAGATATTATCTGCGCTTTTTAATAATCAGATGTACATGTGCATTCGAATGGTTTTTTTTTTTAACGAATTGTTAAATTGGTGTTGCATTGATTGTTTTCTTGTTATTTCAATGCTAATTAAGCGTTATTAATAAACACTTTCAACGAAAACTATTTTGAACATGATCGGATATACCTTTATAAGTTATTGCCGAAAAATTGCGTTGCTCAACAAAAGGATGTAAGTGCCACGAAGATATGACTTTTTTCTGTGCTTTTTAGTTTACGTTATTAGAGTAGTAGTTGACATACCCACTTGTTCCTCTAACTATAAGCGACTAAAGTGCTTATAACTATTCTGTGCGGAAAACATGGGAAAATGTGTAACAACGTACTTTTTTCATGTATAGTGCAGTTTTTTGTAGTTACGGCTTCGAAACTCTACAATAATCATGGTCCGACGTGCTCTTGTCCGGTTTTTTTATACTCTTAGACTCTGATTCTGATCCGACAAAACGAATACTACGCCATTCTCTTTGGCTCTAATTAGTTCAATAAGCATCAAAGAACCTGTGTCTCTCCATTAAAGTATGAGGCTATTCTTCCTTTATTTTTTTACTCTAGGCGTAGGCGTAATGAATGGCGAGCGGCGTCATCGCAACCGGACCTTTTGTTTCTCGTTTTTGAAATATCTCCGTCTTCCAGACACGATGAGGCTACGCGACGAATGACAGACCTTCTGCATAACCAAATTACATCACTGGCTTTTTATAATAGTTACGGATCAATATATGCACCAGCAGGAAAAAAGTGCAAGCGCAAACCGTGGAGTGGAAAGTGAACGCCGACAAGAACGTGACCTTTTATCTAACGAGACGGACATAGTATATCTCTAAGTTTTAGTACACTTGTGTCTGGAATCGGTATATCGGTTTTCATAATTAAAAGCTACGAAAAGTTTTCTTTTTTGTGTTAGTTATATAATTTGAAAACCAAAGTGCGAAGCACTATAAAAATAGTCTAATCAATATGAAGATTCCTAAAATCCTAGTATGATGCGCACGCGTGAGTCGTATAGGTAATGTGAAGAAACACACACAACAAACGGTCAAAGACATTGTCGAAGGTTACAAAACGCTAACTTCTTTGTTTTTTCGTGCAGCGAACAAAGCGGCTGTGCGCGGCGCGCCGGTCTGAAGTCACGCCGGCATGAAGTGCGCGCTGTTATTCGCAGGTGTGAATTACATTACGTCTGGTTTAATAAGTCGTTTGGTGTGCGCGCGGCGCAGACGGCCGCTGTTATAAATATTTACAATACTGATCTCCCTGAGGTAGCAGTGTTCGACGTAAGAGGAGTGTCACTCGCTTCCGTTGATAGGTACACGATAACGTTTGGTTTTGCTTTACTATGTACGGCGACGACTAAGTAATTAATAATTTTACCTTCAAAGCAGAAGGCGCCGAGTTCAAATGCTGACACGGGAGTATCGACCGATGAGTTTTTATCTTAAAATTGAACCGCTCGCTGCGTGCCTCGGAAACACGTTTATGCCGTGGTCTCAGACGTCTTCATCACATTAATGATGATAGTCTTTAGCAGTCCCCAATTTGCATCGGTCCAGCGTGGAGGGCTTCCGGTTATAAGCATAATTCTTATCCACTTCTCTTTAAAAAAATTGCAAAATTTTCAAATATTGAGACGTTACTGTTTTCAGTCCGCTTTTCAAAAATAGAATTTTTATATATTTATGTGGCAGATCGAGGGGTCAACGAGCATGCGAGCCACCAAAAAGCAGATGTTCACTGCCGCCCATGGACATTTGCAACACCAGAAGAGTCACCAGTACATTAACGGTCTCTTGGGTGGAAATACGATATCTAATGGAGGAGGGAGTGGGCTAATGGAGAGGAGTGTAAACCAACGGAACTCTCACTCACTGAACAAATCGAAGGTGGTTATTTCACGTCTGTATTCTGGGAGAGTGTAGTATTTCATTGGTGCAGCTACACTATTTTCGTACTGTATTAAGTTGACCACAGCATCGCTCTACCAGACTCTTGTCTGGAAAAGCTTTGCTGTGGTCTGTAGATCTCTAGAGCCATGTCTTAACGTTTTAGGGTCCTAGTTTTACGATTTTCCGTATGATTTCTCTGTGTATTTGTACATCCGTACATGCCTGCATGCGTGGATACGTTAGTGCTTGCATGCCTACGTATGCGAGTTAAAAAAAAAACTAGTTATTCATGTCAGACTAGCTTTACCTTCCCCTCTCATGGATATAGATGAATCGCACGTTCAATTAAAATTAAATTTAGTGCAGGTGTAGAGTAGAGAGGAATACGCAAGATACTTCAAGTAACTTTTAATTGTGGTTTTGCTCATGTGCACGTAGAATAAAGTCTTTTACTTTTTATTTGATAAAATCCAAAAGTGTATGGTCAATCGAGGATAAGGTCGGCCTGGATTTAACCGCGACCAAAAAGAGATTGGAATTTGGAATGTTGGGAAAGGCTGGAATTCACAGTGCAGAACTCGAATCGGAACCGAAAACTTCACTGGGAATTTAATCTCTTTGGTGGGATCAGAATAAAAATTGAAAACAAGATGAAGAGCGAAACTAGGATTGTAAATATGTATATAAATGATAAAGGAATTCATTCTATGTTCACGTTGGCAAATATTAGATGCAGTTTTAACGACAATGAACTCGTCATGACAATGCGCAGCTGATCAGCATCCGTTCTGACAGACACCGGAGTGTAACATACTGATGAATTTATAAATTATTATTCTTCCAAAAATGAATAGTCTTAATGACTGTTGTGCGATATACAATACTTGTACTTAGATCAGATCGAGTAAGCTGCAATGTGGAACTGCACGTCGAGTAAGCGAAATTGCACGTCGCACAGTTCTCTGGAGAAAGTTCCGTGCATCATTCATACGTCAATACCTTATTTTAGAAATGCGAAGCTTACGCCGTTCGGCGCCGCCGGTGATCGATGTGAGAACTTTCTCGATGACTTATTTATGTTCTAATTTTTATTCCTTATCAAGTGTCGTTAATTGTATTGTACCTCCGCTTCCGGCTCTCTCGTCACGTATTGATGATACGGAAGAACGTCTGCAAAGAGATGCGGTAGGTAATGCGAAAAGGTGAGGAGTTGCTACGAAGTACAATCTTTTTTGCAAGCGTATATACGGTAACTTTAACACCTTAAATTGATTCAAATTACACTTATTCGTACCGAGGGCGAATAATGTAATTTGAATTATCGCCATGACCTAAGCCACGAGTCAATGATGCGATGCTATTTTAAAATATTCTGTATGGATTGTCTGACCTAGTATCACCGGTATCGATGGGTTTTAAGGACCTCTAACGTGTGTTATTTAAACATTGGCCGTCGTTAGCTTAAGCTCACGATTATAGATTAGCTCTAATTCTGTATATCTGTCCCATCTCCTCCAAAGTTGTATTCTTTATACGACAGCGGTGCATTTGCTTCTACGCGATATCCGCCTAACTTAAATTAGAGAAGCGAGTCTGGCTTCCGCGTTATCGAGCGGCGGCCGCGTGTCGTATCGATTGCTGGAATTGTCTCATTTCAAAAACTGCTCATTTCACGGATCGATGAACGAAAAAAATGTCAGCACCGAGGCTGCGTCGTGTGACCTTCGGCAAATAGACAAAGGTGGTAATAATGGACCGAAAGGCTGAAAGGCGAATCGGCAAAAAGGCTGCCACGGAACGGATAATAGCACAACTCAAAACATTTTAAAAACCAATTAGAGCAGCCGACTGACGTAATGGCGACCGACAGTGCCGTCGACGGCAAAAACGGCAGCCGGCGCGGGCGCGGCCTCGGCGCCGCGGCTCGCGTAAGCACTAAAACTGTATTATCGTTCGGCCGTAGACTGCCGTACGCCGCACCGACCGCGCCGCACGGACCGCGCCGCACGGACCGCGCCGCACGGCCACGCCGCCGGATGACGTACGCGCTGAAAACTGATCGCGACTCAAATAAAACATGACAACTTCGTATTAAGTTGACAAATTCCTTTATTTTCTTTGTAGTTTTGTAGCAAGGATCTGCTACAAAAGTAGCAGATCCTTATCGTATCGCATCGTTGACCTACTACGAAACCACAAAGTAGTTACTACCGAATTCCGCCTTCGCGATATGATTACTATCGTAGTTACTGTAGTATGAATAAAATTAATAATTAAAAAAGAACTGAATTTGTTCAGCTTTTGTAAATAATTGGGTACTGTACTAAAAAACAGAAAATAATTGCGGAACCTGTTCTTTCTGCCTGCCCCGGAAGAGCCCGAGGGTTTTGCATGTTTATAGTAAGGTAAATGTTTAACTGTGTTTTTTGGAATTCCTTGGTTTCCTGAATCATTGCAAAGAAGTCACGGAAAAAAATAAATATTTGACTCAACACAACATGGTGTTGATATAAGAAAATATTTATTCAGATAGAGTAAAAAAAGATTTTTTCTGTCCAAGAGCAATTAATGTTTTTATGTTTGTTTTTATTGAAGATTTTTGTATTGTGTAAATTTGAATTTTTTTAATTTTCTCGTGAGAGTCTGTTCATAATTTATATAAACAAATGCTCGCCCTGGGTTACATTATTGTTCATTTCTTACTAACACTATTTTCGAGTATCCCCAACAAAATTTGAGTCAAAATTCCACGTCGCAAGATTTATAGATTTTTTTTAATTTTCTCGAGTGAGTTAGGAGCTGAATCTAGGAGCAATCTTCAGCCTCATTATAATCATAGCCTTTGGCGTTGCCGTAGTCGCGTAAAAAAATCCTTTAAGGTTTCCTTGCGATGTTTTGCTTCTTGTTAAAGAAAATGTCCTTTTTTAAGATAGATATATCCCAATATTTCATTTCCATGCTTTTTTTGTCATCACTGAAACAGCTGTCGTTCTATTTCTAAGGCTAGAAGGGGGAAAAAAATATAAACGCACGCACGCAAATATACACAAACGCACCAGCTGCGCTGTCGCCGGCCATGAGAGGGGGGAGGGGCGTCCGAGCGAGGACGGAGGCACTTCAAGTAGAAGGTCACAAAGGCAAGCACGCCGGCCGCCGTCGCTATGCGATTATGAGTTCAAACAGAGAGTGATCGCGCTACGCGAGATCACATCGAGCCATACATAATGGTACGGTTTTGAAATAATTATCGTTACCTCTATTATTTGGGCTTAAAAAAGCATTAAAGTAATTACAGCCCCGATACCGATCGGAAAATTGCTGTTATTGTGATTTAACTGACTCGCTGTCGGTCTATTTAGGTTTAAACAGATGTTTATCTGCCGCCGGCCGCCCGCCCCCGCCTCGCCGCCGCCCCGCCCGCGCTGGGGCCGGCCGCGTGTCGACACCGCGTGTAGTCATCGGCATAGATAATACACTACATGGTAGTCATCGGCGGCATCCTCGTCTCGTAGCCGACGGCGGCGTAGCGAATTCCATTTTGTGTTTAATCGCCGCGCCGGTCGAGGCTGCGCGAGGTGACGCCGCTCACGGCGCGGTCGTTTACGACGTTCGGCGAGTGTCACCGCTATGCTGCCGCCACCTTCGGGGGGTGGCGTGTCTTATCACGTACCGCTATGACGAGGCGGCATCTGCGCACGTTTCCACGGCGCAGTTTAGTCTTGAACTTCACCACTACAGTAACACGCGTCTTTGCCGGAGTCGACAAAATGTATATATAATAGATATTACAAAAGAATTTACATTAATAAGAAACCGATGGTATTTATCATCCGGATTGCAAAAACAATACAAATGCAATATTTGTTTATAGGAAACAATTATTATAGGCTCCCTAAAGCTCCTGTATCACTGTGGTGGATGGCAGCGTATCTCTTATCTTCATTTGCATCGACAGAGATCGAAGCATCGGTGAGGTGCCGAGGCGAGAGGAGACGCTACGAAAGATCTGAACTGCACCTTCGAACTCGAGCCACCCGGCGTGGCCGCCACTAGAATGGCGCTAGGGCGCGAGGAGACGCGGGCCCTGAGAGGCGCCGGCCGCACGTGCGCGGCGGTGCACGGCGATCCGCGCACGTGCACGAATGTAAAGTGGCTGTTTTAATTTTTTATGAAACGGGACATTGAAAAAAATCAGCAACTATCACAAAAAATAAAATCACTGTTTGTTTCGTACTTTACATGAAGTAACGTACGACACAAGCAGTGACGATGACGGTGACTCGAGTCAGGAAAAAGCGCTGCTTATGTGCTTAAATGGCTTACGCCGGGCAAATCATAAGGGATGTAAGTGTTTTAACGGTGTATCATTCGTTTAAAAATCACTTTTCCTTGATCTTTTCTTTAAAACGGGACAATCCAGCGTCCCGAAGCCTTTCTCGGGGACACCGGGACGGAGTACCGAAAAAAAGACAGTCCCTTTTAAAACAGGACGTATGATCACTTTATGCATGAGTTCAGTGCTAATACTCACTAACGTTTTTTCAACTTTGAACTCTCCCATTAAAAAATACTCAATATCGACGAGGTATACGTCCATTATGAAGCAAAGTACGTGTGCTCTATAGTTTTGATACGAAATACTGGAAAAGATGGTCCAGGCCGGGGACGGGCGCGCCTCTCGCCGCCGCCGACGCCGACCCGAGTCAAAGTTGTCCGTGTTGTATTTTTAATGTTCACTGAACAAATTAAAATCGACAAATATATGTGTTACATATACACACGTCGGATTTTCACCACACCTCCGCAGGGGTATGGCCTTCCGGCGATTTTTACCCCGAAGGGTTTGTTTCGAAGGAACAGTAGTCGAGAGATCAGCTCATCACTTCAAACGAGGAGGTAACGAGCTCGAACTCGGGCCACGGACGGGACTATCGACGGGTTTTTAATTTAAGACAAAATGTAAAGACATGTTTTGTACCCCGGGGAGCAAGTTAAGCTATCTGCTTGTGACTGTGTTGTCGTAATGATTGTCGACGTCCGCGATGTGCGCTGGATCAGTGAGGAGGCCTTCAGGTCCGAGCTCTACGACACGAGCGTGTCTATTATGTTACTCAGTATCGCGACTGCGCTCAACACACCAAACTGCTTCTAAGCGAATCATAGATGCTTTTATAATAATTTCTTTAAAACATTCACCATTCTATGATCTATATAAGTATAGACAACAAATAGACCTCTAGGCAACCGTCAGCAGTCACCGCCCGTTGCGCCTCTATCCACTACGAGGAACTACAAATCCAATCGTAGTCTATTTTCGCATAACGAATCATTGCAGTAAACAAATAACCGCTTCGAAGCCGTCTTACGCGCGAACTTATATTATGCGTCTGAATTTAAATTAAGTGTAAATTCTTACAAAGTTCAACCTAAGATGCTTTTAGACGCGTGTGTTGTCTTATAGGACCCTTTATATGTGAGAGACATCTCGAGGCGTCGGCTTGTGCGCACGCACCACAGCCGAGCTCCTCAAACAAACATTGGTGTTTGTCGTGTCCTTCATAAGTTTAAAGTCGTAAGCATCTTCGTCCATGCACCTCGTCGGGTGGAGTGACATCGGGCGTTAGACAAACAGCCCTTCACGGGTCACGACACGGCCCGAGAGCGTCCGAGGGTTGAAGAGATGGCCATATTCTTTTGCATAATGAAATCCAAACCCGACTTCAAGATGGATTTTATAATTCATGGAGAATTTATGCGTCCTCTTTATATGATTTGTCAACATATTGAATTTATTTTATAATTTTTGAGAGTTTAACTCATAAACAAAACTAAAGCTTAAAAATATATTGTACAGCATCTGCATATTTATTAATCTCGTGTTGTCGTAACAATAAGATTTACAGGTATTGCGACAGCGCTCTCGGTGTGGTCATGTGATAGGTTGTGTTAGGTTTACACATATTATAAACCGCGTAACTTTTAGGTCACTCGTTTTTATTACTGCATGTAAAATTGTCATGCACTTGCATAACACTTCTAAAATTTACTGCCAATTATACATTTATTTATATAGCACACATAACAGGTTACAATCACATAGCGTACAGAAACTTACATGTTTGGCTTAGATTTAAATATTGTGTTATAGATTATGTGCACGTTATTGCTGCTACGTGGAGCACAAATGTAATGTTTCAAGTATACAAAGACGACGAATAAGATAGAAGATTTGACAAAATGATAAGTTTAATGAGAAGTGATGACAGTACTAAATCGTAAAGTGGAATGAATATGATTTATATCTACTGCAAATTTGCGAACAGGTAGTGCATTTTCTAATTAAATTCTTCATACGCATCGTCCGGCGAAAGATAATGTAATGCTTACATTAATACTTAAGTGTAGTGATATGGGTTTTGACAGCGATAGTTACACATAGTTAATACAAATGTAAACAAAATGTTGGAGAACAGATATTGTCAGAAAAAAGAGACTCTAACTAGAAAATAAAAAAATACATAACTTAAGAATAAAGTAATGTATTGTAATTTATGTCGTTAATTTAAATAATTTAAGCGAGCTGTAACTTGGAGGAAGAATGTCTTAGATTGTCTATAAGTACCTGTAATTAGCGTTAATTTTAAACGCAGATAATAATGAGGATAGGTCAGGATGTGAATGGAGCAATTCGTGAAGATAAATAAAATCCTGACGGTTTCGCCTAGTGTCTAATCTCGTCACCATAAAGGTGGAGATTCTCGCCCCGTACGACGATACCGCTCGTGGCCGCGCGGGGCGTACGGCGACAGCGGCCGGTCCACACTGTCGAGCCCCGTCAGGCATCTCTGTTGAACACGTGTGATGCTGTCAGTGTGAACACAGCAGTGGTGAAGCCGAGTGAGAGAAACATACTTAAGCATATTTCTAACCACGCCTTTGAACGATATAGCAGGATTATTGTAATACTTGAAATGCTCTGTTGTCTCGAAGACAAACCCGAAATGGTCAATGATTCTTCTCAGATCTTTAGCTAACGTACGACGCTCTAGTTGTTGATCGTGGTATAACATGTGTGCACTACGGTCGTAGACTATCTCATTAACTAGTAAATCTTACAGATATTTCCACGTTAAGTTGAGTTCCGACACGCATACGGTCTTGCTGCACAGTTCCAGTCTTGTGCGTTTTGGATCGCATGAAACATTCTCATATCTCTGCATAAAAGAGATGTAGACTGTGTAGACGTCCAGGGGGTGCCTCATTTTTAGTCATCTGTTCGTTTTTCACAGGCGACTTTCTCAAGAGCGTGATTCACTTAGATGACTTAAGTTTAGCTTAACTATGCTAGCGTAGCCAAAAGCCAGATTTTCACCTTAGTCGGGGGGTTAAAATGAAATAAAAAAAAGTGGCCAAGAACATGTCGGACCATGCTCATTATAGGGTTCCAAAGCTATTATTACAAAGAAATACACTACATGTTAAATTAAAAATAAAGACTATTTTTTTATGATTTAATTACAAATGTATAATTTTCAGATTTTTTTCCTATACTTTTAGTATAAGACGATATTGCTTGCCAAATTTCATAGTTCTAGGTTAACGGAAAATATCTTATAAAATTTGATTCCCTTGAGATGTCAAAATATACGTTTTTTGCAAAATAAACTGCCGTATATTTTTTTCACGTTAAATTAGAAGTTTGATATTTTCACAACTTCAACAGACTGTGGACTTGAGTATACGATTTAGAATTAAACTGCATATCTCCACGCGTTCCTGAGATAAAGGATCTTAACAGACAGATGGACGGACGGACGGAAAACAAAGTGATCCTATAAGGGTTCCATTTTTCCTTTTGAGGTACGGAACCCTAAAAAATGAGAATATTTCTACGATTCAAATGAAAGCTATTTTAAATTAAACAGAAATTTACACACTTATAATATACTTCGCGTATTTATGTCCATGGTTATCATAACTATGGTTATGAAAGAATTAATTCTTCAATTTAATATTCTACGTCGTATAATTAATACGTAGTATAATATGTTAAATTAAATAGCTTTTAGTATTAAAAAATCACTTTAAAATGGCTGTCACTAATTTTATATCCAGAAAATCGCTCAAAAATTTAAAAAAATATATGTAATATGCTGTTTAACAGGATGACGTTAATATATTAAATACGTTTCTTTTTATATAACAAAATAATTTTTTTTTACGATATAAAAAAATATCTCTGATTGTATTTTGTTATATTGTAGGGATGTGCCAAAAAAAACTAAATACTCAAAAATTATAATATTACTAATTTCTATCTTTCTAAATTATTTACTCAAAACATGTGTACGCTTTCCCTTGGGTTTAAACCACTTGCCACACCAAATACCTCTGACCACTCTTTTTGAAATACTTGAGAAGTTTCTAAAATTATAGATTTTCTCTTCATCTTCATCTTCCTTGTTCTCAAATCTCTTGTCCTTCAATTTTTTTTGATTCTGAGAAAGAAGTAAAATCGCATGGTGCTAAGTCAGGGAAATATGGTAGGTGAATAACAATGCGAACGGTTTTGTCCGTACAAAAAACAAAAAAAAATGTGGCGACCATTTCTGTCTGTGTACTTCACACACGGTGACATTTTCTTAGTGGTGGTTAACTCTCAAAGCACCACGCGGTCGATTGTCGCTTTCTTTCGGGGTCGTAGTTGTACAGGCTTGTTTCGTAACCGGTAAACACATCACATATATATTTTTTTCGCCTCCGTCGAATTTCTTTATCATAAATTGGCACCAATTTACCCGGCAGTCTCTGCTCATCGGTCAGTTTGTGCAGCACAAATCTCGAATAACACTTACACAGAGAAAAGTGTGGTATACCTCGTGCTGGTCCAATAACCAGTTCGTGCTTAATCTGTACCTATGTAATTCTTCGGTTCTCTCGGATAATCCTTTCAACTGCTCAAGCATTTTCGTGAGTGACCGCGGTAGGCGGCCGACCTGTCCTCGCTTCATCTCCGAAGCTTCCCCGTTCTTTTTTAAATTCAGCAAACCAATTAAAAGTGTTGCTCGTGAACAAGCAGACTCACCATATGGATTAACCAAAAATGCAAGGTTTAAAGCCCTAAGAAGCTTTTTTGTAATTATAATAACTCATAGCGCAAAAATCCGTTGACTGAGTTCCATTTTTATTAGCACATTTCCCGGCAGATTCTAACAAAAATAACCATTTTAATGAAAAAATTTTTGAAATATGTTCCATTTTTAAAATGTATTACTAAATATCCAATATTTATGATGTGTATTATTCACCAGTACTAAAATTATTGATTAGGGTATCTAATTCCTTTTGACATACTCCTCGAACGATGTAAAGTGAATAGATCCTGTGGGTAGGATTAATTGAATACTAAAAATTATATTTTTAAAAATATAAAGACATGTATGTCTGGAACCGGCAGCGCGCAACCCGGCTCGTACATTCCCAGATATAGTTTTATTTTATTTTTTGAACACTGAAATTAAGTGAAGTGAAATTTTATTTTATTTATAAAATGTTATGACACTAGATCACTAAAAGTTTTTAAACTTTACCGCCACTTTTCACTCCATTGGATAGAAATAAAAAAAATCTTTCGTAGTTAACCTCTAGAATACATAGGAAATATTTCTTTCAAATATCAAGTCTCTGCTGACTGACAGCCGCGTGACGAGGGGCGCCGCTAGCGCCTCGCGAGCGCCCGAGTAAGTGCACGTTCAGGTCGATTGCGACATCGACTAAATATGTTTTAATAGGATTTTAATGGAACTGCCACGAACGTTTCAGCCCGATGCGCCCGCCCACCTTCCGTGTAGCCGCCGCGGCCCGCTAATTGTTTCGCTGTGATTTTTCACTACGCACTAATTGCCTATGGAATTCGAACTCGCACCATCCGAGCGGCAGAGGACGTGCGCGGCGGCCCCGGCGTGCCCCCGCGCGCCGCCCGCCGCACGCGGAGCTCTTATTTAAGCTAGATTGAGCTCCGTTTGGTTTAAACTAATCTAAAAAAAATTCAAATTTATTTAGATGTAATTGAATTTAGCATTTGTTTGTGATTCTGATACCAGTACAATGGTACAAAACTGTCCTCATGTCGCAGCAGCGAACTTGACGGTGGAAGCCGTTGGCTGCCGCTGATATTAATAAGTCTATCGATTTGGACTCGTAACACGACTCACTCTTACGAATCTTATGTCTTATGTATGACAGCAGATTTGACGATCGAGCTGCAACGTCAGTACTCGAACGCTCAAACGTTACAATAGTGTGGAAGTCTAGAATCCCATCCCAACCTTAACTTAGAGCTTACCGAAATCTGCATGGGCTAGCTGTGAGGGAATAACAATAAAAAAAACTTATAAAACAATTGACCCTGCAGATCATCTCTACATATTCCCGCTATGATAAGTCGTATATCTATATATGATATATCATAACGCAAAAAGTTATATGTTTTTGATGATGAGTTTTTCAGCTCTCCAAGTCCAAAAATATAGTCATTATTTAGTTCAAAAACTTATCTTTAAGTTTTTCGAGCTTAAAAATTCCAAATACGGTTGACCTTATAAGCATATCTGAAATGTTTTTGCTACTCAAAATCTTCAAAACTATATCTAACAGTAAATTATTGAGTTTGGGTTAAAAATATCGATTTTTGTGTTTTATCGGGCTCTCAGAGCTCAAAAACGTTAATACGTTTTTAACTTTTTGAGTTCGAACATCTAAACTTGTTCAACAGGCTTCAATAGGGTCTTCGTATCCGTGTAAATTGGTGAAAAGGCTTAACTCTGCCGCCCACGCAGTCAGAAAATACGAAATTTATGAGACATCGAAACTGTTGGATTAGTTTATTTTGGCTATTCCCAAAAAGCATCTTGCTGTGGAGACATGCCGCAGATATTCATAGAATTTTCGTACTGCAGGAGCGGGTCGTTCGTGCTATTTACAAGCTCGGGCCTTGTATATTTTTAAAAGTAAATTTAAAGAATTGAAATCTTAACCTTGGGATCTCAATTCATATATGAAAATGTATTATGTGTATAAAAAAAATTAGAAATGTTTGAAATAAATAGTGATCGATATAAACTCAGTACCAGAAATAAAAATAAACTGTATTTAGATGTGAGTCGACGTCTCCTTTCAACGGTTTTTAGGGCTAAGGACCGTTGAAAGGAGGACGTGGACGCAAATTTTAATTTAAAACTGACTTTTTGTTAGAAGTCATTTTAAAAAGAGATGGTGAAAGAGGCTTTTACCTTTATATAAATTTAAGAGCCTCATTAAAAAGACACTCAGTAACAAAGGATATACAATTCCCGAATATTTAAAAAACAAATATCCATGAGCCTTAGCGGCTTGACTTCTTACGGGGCTGTTTCCTTTATCAATAGTATTTGTTTTAGTTATGCATGATGAAATTAGAAAAGAGCTACCCTTACGTATCTTGCTTTTTCTTTGGGGAAACCTCTGTCTGCCGAACAGTGTAAATTCGCAAAAAATTGTGACCAAGTTATTTATAATTTATAAAATAAAAATATTTTCGATTTTATGTAAAAAAAACCTTATATTTTCAATTTTTAAACAAATATATCTTTCGAACCCGTCGTTCGATTTTGATTCGTTTTTCGGCGTTCGATGCAGTTTTTAAGTAAAGAAAAATAACCAATACTAAACAAATTCAAACTATAGAAGTTATTTAGAAAAAAATAAATTGCCAGTTGTTAACGATATCGTTTGAGATATCGAATCAACCGATTTTAATACAATTGGTAACGATCGATGTTGCATTTTAAGCAAAATAGCTAGTTAGATTTTGGAATTTATTGGAAGAGTAATTTAAGAAATATATATTGTAAAAAAACTTTTTGTAAAATATTTCTCCAACGATATCTCTTAAACAAATCAAGTGATTTTTATGCAATTTACAGTAATCGATGCATGTATTTAGTAAAAAGAGGTAATAAGATTTTGATATTGATCGGTGGTGTAAAAGTTATTTTAATAAAACATTTTTCTGAAATTTTATTTTTAAAATTTCTCAAAATCTATCATTGAAATCGGTTCAAGTTTTTAGGAAGTCTTAGTGGACCAGATTCATTTTTTTATTAATTTTTTACAAAGGTTATGAAAATCGTACACGCGCGTACGCACGCACGCACGCACGCACGCACACACGCACACACGCACACACGCACACACGGCCTTGGGCACGGCGAAGACACAGACATACAGTCATCACTTGGAAATTGTCAATTTAGATTCTTAGGAACTTAAAACGTCAATATCTGGTTTCCTAAAATCCGACTGAAAACAGTAAGTTCCCCATTTTTGAAAATTATTCAAGTTTAATAGCGGAAAGTTAAAAATAAAGTAAGGATGATTATAAAAAACAGTGTAAATAAAAGTAATTCGTGACGCTCGTCCCGCGAGTCTTCATCGTTGAATGAAAAAAAAAACCTCAAAGCCAACGTTTATTTGCTCGTCTCAAACGAATACAGATCACCGCCGGGGCCGCCTCATTGTACATAAAAGCGATGCTTAACGAAACGAGTAAAGCGTTATTTAAGTAGACCGCACTGATTGCGACGAAGTGCGCGGGCGCTCGCAGCGCTTCGAATGACACTGAGAGCCATTTTTTTTTTATTCGAGACGTCGGCGACCGCAGACGAAATACGCTAAGGGGCATAATCGTCAAATGGGGAATCATACTACATTATTTAACAGGGTGCGGCCTCCATGTTGTGGAAAATACGCCTTCATTATCGGGTGCGTCCCGCGCCGCTGCCGCCCGGCGCGGGCGTGCGGCGCGGCGCTCAGCAGTGGCGGGAGCAGCGCCGGCGGCGGCTCATCCGCGGCGGGCACGGCGCGCCGCCGGCCGCGCCGGGGTTCTGCAAACATATTTCGTTTAATGAAAATACGTTAAAACAAGATATATTGCTTTAAATTGGGCAAAAATATTCGTTATGAAACTGTATTCCAATAGTGATGGTCTACCGTGCAAACAGGGTACAGGGTACACCATGCAAGGTAAAGGAAAAAAAAACAGTTAAGTGCGTGTCGGATCACCGCACTATAATGTGTTCCATATGCGGTGCAAGAAACAGATCTTGGACTTCGACACGGCTCTGTGTGGCTCGGTCTGAGTACAGAGCCAAGTCGAACTCTAAAATGTAAATTGTTGATATAGATGCGCCAATATTTATATTGCACTAAATTATTCTTATTTTTAGGTTTCCGCACCTCTTAAGGAAAAAGCTACCCTTATGGGATCACTTTGTCGTCTTCTGTCCGTCTCACAAGGCCCGTTATCTTAGGGATGCGTGGAGATATCAAATTGAAATCGATCATCGATTAAGATGATAAGAAATTAAAGCGTGGGAGGATACGGCCTCGGGAAACGGTGGAGTATACACGGCTATTTTGAAAGTAGCAACGGCGCAGTGGTGCGCGGGCGCCCCGCCCCGCGCCCCGACGTCGGCATTCACCGAACTCCATTTCGCAGATCTCCAATTGAACGAAGATAAGCAAAATGGAACTAACAAACACTTTTTCCTAAACATACTTATTTATCAACAACCTTGTGCAAGTACATTTTACTATTTTGCATTATGGAACTGAGTCGATTCTTAGAAATTTCTTAAAAAAACATATAACGTTTCTTATAAAAAAAAAAACTGGCCAAGTACGAGTCGGACTTGCGCACCGAGGGTTCCGTACAAACCAGTGTATAAGTAAAAGTTCACCCATCACGACAATCGAGTCACAGTCATGGTATTTTTATTGCAAAATGAAATTCCACATTACAATGTGGAAAGCTGAAGGAGCACAAATTTAAAACAAAGGTCTGTTTATCGTTTCAGTAATCCTTTATCTTATATTAACACATATCATTTATTTTATAATATAACTGAAATACCTACACCAGCCTTGCAGCAGTCCTGCAAAAGTACCTTTATCAAAGTCATTTATTTACAAAGTTTTTAAGTCACCATTTAGAAATCTGATTCAAAAATACTAATTAAGTACTAAATTTCAACCAGATCAAATAGTCACAAATAGTGACTGAAAAAGGTATGAATAGTACCACATTGAACATCGAAGTTCGAAAAAACGTTATCTATAGTTGTACTACTTCTTGTAGTGATAGTATTCATTAACCGAAACATTTTAATGGATGAAAAATATGTAGAAATTCCATTTTGGGGACTCATTCTAAAATCGATATCTAAGTCTCCCACGACAATCAGACGACAACGTTTATGCATTCTATTGCAACATTAATTTGACATTGTGGTGACCTATATACAATTATCACTCTGACATTAAACATTTTAAAATGCAAGCATTCACAATGGCCGTTTGCAGCGCCATGGGTTATTTAAATAATATTTTTACATGATCACCTGTCACGGCAACCTTAATACTGCGACGTACATACGCGATACAATGTGGTTCCCTCCCCATACATAGAGATAAGTCGCGGTCAGTGCGGTACCTACAATTATGTTTATATATTTTTTTCACAGCTTAAAGGTAAGCCTTAGACCTTAGTATTTGATATGAATTTCAAATTGATACCTCTACGCGTTCATGATGAAAAGGGTAATAGGTTTATAATTATTAATAACTGGCTGTCCCGCCCGCTTCGCTGGGTAATTTTTATTATACATAAAATTTTTCCTTTATATATGCTATAAAACGTTGCTTTATGCCAAATTTTAAGATTCTAAATCGACTGGAAGTACCCTTCAGGTTTTGATTCCCTTGCGAGTAGTTGCGAGTTTCAAAATATGTGGAATAAATTGCTGTTTTTTTGTTTATTGCGTTGACATAGAAATTTGATTCTGTTACAACTTAATGGTATTATAGATCTGAATAGTTGATATGAATTTCAATTTAATACTTCTACGCGTTCTTGAGAAAATGGGGATACAAGACACCTGCACTATTAATTTAATCAATATAGGTCTTGTAGTTTCTGAATAAAATTTGTGACTATTTGATCTGGTTGAAATTTAATACTTAATTAGTATTTTTGAATCAGATTTCTAAATAGTGACTCAAAAACTCTGTAAATAAATGACTTTGATAAAATAACTTTTGCAAGACTGCTGCAAGGCTAGTATAGGTATTTCAGTTATATTATAAAATAAATGATATGTGTTAATATAAGATAAAGGATTAATGAAACGATAAAGAGACCTTTGTCTTAAATTTCTGCTCCTCCAGCTTTCCATATTGTAATGATATGGATTTCATTTTGCAATAAAAATACCATGACTGTGACTCGATTGTCGTGATGCGTGAACTTTTACTTATATGCCTACAAATTTGTACGGAATCCTCGGTCTGCGAGTCCGACTCGCACTTGGCCGGTTTTTTTTCATATGTAGTGCATTTTTTTTTGTAATTATGGTTTAGGAACCCTGACATGCTCTTGGTCAGTTTTTAGTTATCGAATAACTATAATTTTATAATTTACTTAGCTACTTTAAGCTGTGGTTAATAAAACCCTTCAGGCACCTTCTTTACTTTTGTCCTGAGGAAGTGGAAAGGCAGTTCCAATACCGAGTTGATCGTCCACGGGTCGTCATTCCGGGGTCTTTACATTCTTAATCGAAGTGCAACTACCAAATTATTCACAAAAATAATATGCAGTTTGTTTGTACAAACTGCATAAATTATACATATTCTGTATGATATAAATGTTCTACAATTCATACAGAATACATTTTTATTCACTTCCACGTTAAATTAATTCATCATGTTTCTATTGTTATCACTAAGGGTTTTTTTTTAATTGTCATGTTGGAAATACATAAATGAACGAAAATATGTAGGTAAATTGATAAGCAATTAATTTTAATTGTCTATATACTAGGTTTTACTAAAAGCCATTGGAGAGTATTATTTGGTGTCAAATCGCAGTATTGTCCCTAACTCCTACGCGCCGGGTGGAGTGGCGTCCGTCACCGGCTCAGCAGCATGGGATGATGACTAACACGCAAAAAATGGAATAACTAATAAAAAGCGCTCAAATGCACTGTATATGCTTAGGGTTAGTTGTCTCGTTTATGGACGTGCTCGCACTCTGCCATTGCGTCATAGCTACTGGTTGTAATTCTGCTATCGTAGCATTTTAGATTACGACTCTAATTAATTCCTGTAATTAACTAAGCAATTTTTGTTTAAAGTGACAGTGTCGTTTCGTGTCTACTGCGCTCGTGTGATCCGTTATCCAACGGTCGTTCCGCCGACGGACGCGCGCGCCCCTTGCCACTGGCCGCCGCCGGCCGCCGCCGTCCGCCGCCGCTCGCCGCCGCTGCGCTCGCGCGTTGGCTGCGCGTTCTCGAGAACGGGCGCTCGGTCCGTTCTCGACTCACTGCGCGCGTTTCGCGCGCATTGCAAATAAATTTTAATATTCGTATAGCTTACTTACTTACATATTCAGTTCGGTGCGGGAACTGTAGCTATTGTGTGTTTATAGTGTCATGCTGCGGCGCTCGTGCACGTTAGACAGCTAGGAGGTTCGTGTCCGGTACTGGTAAGGTTTTGTTACATTTACCGATTCACATTTACTATTTATTTTCATAATTATTTCAGTATTAATTTAAAATTAGTAGTTATACTTAGTAGCAATAGCACCTCCTGCCTACGAAGGCGGGAGGGTTGCTCTAGGTAATATGGCCCAGCTTAATTTAGCTCAACTTAGGGATTTATTCACCCAATTTCTTCGTGAAAAGGGGTTCACCTGCGAGGAGGAATCCATTACTGCTGTAATTCACCCACTAGAAATCGTTCAGATCCTTCACCGTCGCCATCTGCGTCGGGTAAAAGAGCAGCGAGTGTTCTGTCCGATGACGGATCGAGTGGCTCTGACTCGACTATCAGGGCTCCCGAGGCTGAGGACCAGGACCACTTTAAAGTGGTCAGGTCCAAGAAGTGCCTCAGAAAAGGGCCAATAGGTCTAATAGACATTATCAACCGATTCCGGAACTCGACCAACTTTCGACCAATCCATCTAATCAAATGGATTCGCTGCATCACCGGACCCCGCCCAGTTCAGGATAAGGTTATTCTTGGTACTCAGTAACCGAGAAAGCCGCACCCACTAAAAATACTGGTGCCAAACCAGTAGCTCCCCAAAGGTTAAGCCCCTCCGATCTACCTGAGGGACAAATCCAAATGGAGTACAGTCTCAGTTGAGTGCACAGACTACACATCCATTACACTAATGCACGTAATTGGATGCATCAAAATTACTGTTTCTACCATTCAGGACCGCAATCTTACGAGATTGCTAATCAATGGCAAAATTCCGTTCCATACCCATCCGTTGGATGAGGAAAGGAAAATTAAAGCGGTAATCAAGGGTATCCCCTTGAGTTTCAGGATTGAGGTCAAAATGACCTCAATCAAGGTTATATCTGCTCCGTGCACACTGCACGGAAGAGATGGAAGGCCACTCAGCCTAGTACTTGCGGTCTTGAACACAGACCGAGTCAGCCAAGGAGATGTGTAAAACCTCTCCAAATGCGGCCTGTCAGGCATAACTGTTGAGCCTCCTATAAAGGAGGACCAGGACAGTGCCACAGGTGCCAAAACTACGGGCATGCAGCTGCTCACTGCTATGCTCAACCCCGATGTGTTAAGTGCACGGTCCCTCATTGACTAAAGAGTGCACTCGCACAAGGGAGTCTGAAGGAAAACCTTCATGTGTTGTGTGGAGGGGACCACACTGCAAACTACAAGGTGCCCTAAAGCCCCGAAATTCGTAAAACACACTAGACGGACTGACATAGTCAAGCCAACTAGAAAATTACCTCCGGTTAATAACACCAAAATTACCCCACCCTGGTTAACAAAAATAATGTAACCCTCAGCAGGTGAATTCCAACCAGCACCCGTACCGGTAAGAAACGCCTGGTTTAGAAATCAGCCCCGAGGGCCGCTCCGGACTGACAAATTCCACCTGTCCGAAGCCCTCCGGTCGGCTCCAGTTAACGATAAATCTAATACTCGGAGATATCAAATCAGTCATGGCAATACTTCGCTTAGTCAAAAGCGAGGGTTTTGCAGAATTAGCTTCCGACTTCCGTAGGGCAAGGATGGGGAGACCGCTTAGCGGTCATTCTCAGCCATCAAGATATCTTGTCTCAACTAGAGTCACTATAATGTCCGAAGCACCCGGTGCTCTAATCATAGTTCAGCTGGACGCCTGAAACCAAAAAGCCTCAAATTACTCTCGTTCAATGCACGTGGATTAACCAGCAATATAGTAGAGTTAGATGTGTGCCCAAGGAGTACTCGTTAGATATAATATTAGTACAAGAATCCTTTAAAACCCCACATGCGTAAAGCATGTAAATTAAGGAATTACGTTCAATTACGGACAGACAGACTGGGCACTTCAGGAGGAGGTACAGTTTTATACTATAAACGTTCCTGCACTGCTGTCCGGTGGATACGCCTCAGTTAATCAACTTAGAAGTGACTGCTTGCAAACTGGCTATGTCAGGTCACGGAACCCTGATAATAGTTTCAGTCTATCTTCCATCATCTAAACAGTTGCTCCGGCGACTTAGAATCATTACTCGCACTCGGCGAACGTCATTTTATTCGGTGATTTTAATAGTAAAATATAGAATGGAATTGTGTCGAAACTAATACAAATGGACGCATTCTCGCGGATCTCAGGATACGTTAGAGTTTGACGTCATCGCGCCTCTTAATCCGACTCACTTTCCTGACAGATGGAGATAGGCCTGATATCCTGGATATCGCTCTCATGAAGAACGTAAATCTTAAGCTAGGTTGCATTGATTCGCTCCAGCGTCTTTCTTCCGATCATCGCCCAGTCCTCATGAGATTAGGGCCTACCTCCGATGACCGCCCCAGGGACAAAAAAACCAATTGGAAAAGGTGTCGATCGCGCTTGAGGAAATCGACACCCTGCTCTAAATAAAATACCCAATGACATCGAATCAACTAACGATATTGACAACGCCATAGGTACTCTCACCAGCCATATCACGAAAGTGGTAAAGAAATGCTCGCGGAAGGTTCCGGTGAATTCCGATCACCCGAAACTGCCCGCGAGTGTTCGCCTGATGAGAGCTAAAAATGCAGCCCTACGCCGCGCAAGATTTCCACTCCCGCTAATAGGTCCCACGCGAGAGCCTCCAACGTAAAGTGAGGGAACGCGTCAGGGGAGTCCGCAATAACAACTGGAGTGCCCTTATGGAAGGAATTACCCCTACCCACAGAGCTTATTGGCAAGTGGCCAAAACTCTTAAATCGGACGGCTACGAGCCCGTACCCGCCCTTAAGAACCCCGACAACACTCTCGCGTTCGAAGATCGGGAAAAGCTGAGTGTCTCGCCAACAGCATTGAAAGACAATGCTCACACACCTCCCCCACATGATCCTTTACACATCTCGGATTGAGGAAGAAGTTCGTCAGAAAGTCTCCCTCGATCCGAAAGACGATCTGGACCAGTCACGTTAGACGAGGTCAAAGGACTCGTCAAAAATCTCAAAACCAGGAAGGCTCCGGCCTCGATGGTATTAGCAACAAAGCCATTAAGTGCTTCTCCTCGCCACTCTTGGCACCTGGTCGCAATATTTAATGCCTGCTTAAAAATTGTTACTTTCCGAAGTATGGAAAGATGCCGTTATCATCGGCATTCCAAAACCGGGAAACCACGCGACCTCCCGCTATAGACCCATCAGCTTATTGAGTAGTCTCGGTAAGCTGTACGAAAAAATTCTCAAGTCGCGACTAAGTGATCACCTATTCAAAAAAGGCCTTATTATTGACGAACAGTTTGGTTTTCGTCCCCAACATTCATGTCCCCAACAAGCCCTTCGACTAGTCGAATATATATCGGAGGGTTTCAAAAGGAAACACAAAACCGTGGCAGTTTTTTCGATGTAGCTAAGGCTTTTGACAGGGTTTGGCACGCAGGCTTAATACACAAACTGTACACCTTAGAAGTGCCAGATCGTCTAGTATTAATCATACATAAGTACATTAGTAATAGACATTTCGTATTCCGCCACGAACACACCATCTCCTCCAAAAAAATCTTAAGAGCGGGAGTACCTCAAGGCTCCACGCTCTCTCCTTTATTGTACTCCGCATACACTAACGATATTCCGCGTCCGAAAACAGGCGTCCAATTAGCACTATTCGCGGACGATACAACACTGTTTCTACGCAGTGATAGTCTTAACCATATAATACCTCGCCTCCAAAGGGCCATTAACAATGGTTTCAACTTTGGAGGATTGAGGTCAACTCGGAGAAGTCAGCTGCCATTTACTTCGATTTTAGTAATATTAAGAGGACACTTGCCGTCCCTTATAATGCCCCTACCCTTCGTATATCAAATGCTCCCATTCCGTGGCAACATAACTACAAATACTTAGGCATCACATTGGATAAACATCTCCATTTCAGGGATCATATCCAACGTGTTAGAAACTTGCTATTCTACATGTCACGCCTGAGCGGTATGATAGGTAGGAAGAGCAAGATGTCACTACTAATAAGCGTACTCTATACACGATGTGCATAAGGCCGGTGATGACATACGCGTGTCCAGTTTTTGCTCACGCCGCCCGACTGCACTCCAAGACCTTCAGGTCATTCAAAATAAATTTTGTAGAAGAGCGACTGGCGCACAATGGTACGTCAAGAACTCTGTCCTCCATAGGGACTTAGAACTCCCTACACTCTCCAAGTTTATGAAGGACGCATCAGAGCGATTCTTCAGCATAGCTATTAATCACAAATCCACTAATATCAGCTGCGGCCTCGTACGAGGCTCCTCCCGAAAATCATTTCCTTAGAAGGCCACGGAACGCCCTCTCAGACCCGCCAGATGACCTCACTGCGAGGTTGAAGAATTAAATAAAGCCTTAGAAAATTTAATGGAATAGGAGTAGGTCCCTAAATCAGTCAACCGTCAATGGTTATAACTCCGGGTGCTTTCCGCACACCGGCGTCATTAAAGGTTCCAACCCGTGTCGTGACCTTCGTGACTCCCTATGCCGAGGAGATCCGAACGGATCACCCAGAGAGTCACGCGCCGACGGCATCTGTATGTCGATCGGTCGCGTCAGATGAGCTGACTACAGCATTAGCTGACAGCAGAAGCCACCATCATGTTATTCGGGGTTTTGGTCCGTGAGAGTCGGACCTCTACGCACGCAGGTGCGTGGATAGTACATTAGTTTTTATCCCCTCTCCGCAAGGGAAAAAAAAAACTGTATATGCTTATAATATTTTAGGGTTTCCAACAATTTTTCTGGAATTTCATCATTACATCCTGACTTGGAGACTATGAGACCACCTCGAGAGTATACCCTCTGAAACAAAAAAAAACTCGAAACCGGACCACAGTTGACGAAATTGTCATTAAACATACATAAAAAATCCACACGAATACAGAACTTGTAATGAGACTAAATACCTCATTCCCAAATCTCTTTGAAAATTGAAATCATTAGGACCTTGAAGTCGTAAAACCGAACCGGTCAATCGATCTTATCACTCGACTTACTTTGCATTAGAGCGGGCTGATAGCTTATCTCATTATTGACGTAAACAATGGCCACATATTAAATAAATAAAAGGAACATAAAATAATAAAAGTAAAACAAAAAAACCGGCTAAGTGCACGTCGGACCACGCTCACTGTGGGGTTCCGAAGTCGTTACCACAAAGAAATGCACTACAGATGAAAAAAGAGAAACAAGTAGTTATGTCGACTATTATTTAAACAAACAAAAGTCCACTAGCAAAAGAACGTATTTTCCTGGCACTTACGTTCTTTGTTGAGAAGCACAGTTTTTCGGTTATAACTCAAAAACGGTATATTTAATCATGTTTAAAATAATTTTCTTTGGAAGTATTAATTGTCACATATGTGATTTTTTCATATTTCTTGGATTTACGGTTCAAAAAATAAAGGTATAATGGTGTAGTACTTTCAAAGCAATTATTTAAGAAAATATTCGATTTGCCAAAAATGCTTAATAACCTTAAGATGTTTTGAAAATAACTGTCGAAATATGTGGCACACATTGATGTTTGTTAAAAAAAAAGTTCAGCTTTTGTTGCATATAAGGAGTGCCCGCCTAGAAATTTTTATTTTTAATATTTAACTACGAAACTATGTAGCGGCTTATATAAGACACCTTACAAAACTACGTCTTGTAGTTTTTGAGTAAAATGCCTTGACATACGGACGGACGGACATGAAGAAACTATAAGCAATCCGTTTTTGCCATTTGTAACTCTAATAAAAACGCGACGAAGTAAGATGTCGTCGTGTCAGATACGTGACCATCGCCCTGCCGGTGCGCTCTCCACCACAACGCTTTCACTTAAGATCGAGAAGTTTGCGCTGGCGTAACGGGCGGGAGTGGCCGACGACCGTCATTATCGACACGACCACAGCGCCCAGGACTGACAACCGATATGCTCTCCGAGACACGAAGTGAGCGGTTTTATTTGACTTAAGTTAAAAGCTCATTAATCAATTCGTCCGAGGTCAGAATCAGACCCAATACTTCTCGGTTTGAAGGCAACACCCTTAACCGCTGACCGCCCCCCGTGCACGGGTAGTCCGAGACAGATACTGAGACGATATACGCGATACGAGGAAAAGCGTAAAAAAACGAAGTTCGTTTTTCTACGGAATGGACGTGGAGTTGTGACGCTGCCGGTAAACGCGACTTAACGCGAGTTAGGGTTTCACAATGAATGTTTTTGGATTTCAACGTTTCTATAGGTTTTTCATAGTCAAACCGTAACCAAATTCTAGTTTACTTTTAGATATTTTTAAAAACTTTTTAACGTAGAAAGTAATATTTAATCTTTACTGATTTTCAAAATTATACTGTTACATAAAAAAACGGCCAAGTGCGTATCAGATCACGTGCAGTGTAGGATTTTGTAGTTATCCGTCACATTAGAGGGCACGTCTACTCAGTAGAGGGCTTTTTGTTTCATACTGTGAACCGATTGATTGAGTTCACAGTTTAACGCCTGATTACGTCTAAAACGAGCTCACAAAAGACGAGTGTTAAGGATTTATAATTTAATATTTCCAAAACTTTACATGTTTCATAAACTTATATTTACTACCTGTTTAACTCAATTGATAACGTCATCTAAGTCATTTTCAATGGAATTTCTACGAAACTTTTCTTTTTACTTCTCCAATTTTAAGTTACTCAACTACTGTTTGTTGACTTGTAAAATCTATTTAGCGGTGATAGTTTTCCTTTTGACTTCGTTATATATGCTACTGTCGCGAATTTTTCACATACATATCCAATGTTTTCACGAACCCGGGATGTTTTTTAAAAGACTATCCACCCAGTCTCTACACCATGGTATAGACAAAAAATTCATCCCCAATTTACGTGCCAGAGAGGTACCCTAACATTTTTTTTTATTTCATTCTGCCACTTCATTACCATGATTAATATTTATACCCGCCCAGGCGGACAGACGAACATAGCGAAACTATAAGGCTTCCTTGTTGACTACGAAACTCTAGAAAAATTTGACAGTCTGTCATATCAAATTAAAATAACAAAAACAACGAATTTAATGTGTGCGTACATCAAAAAAGTATAAACTTAGGACGGCGCGCGTTCCGTGCACGCGCCGGTCCGGCCGTGTGGGGCTGGCGGTGCCGCGCTGATCTGCGGATTGACACACGACCGATTTGGATCCGGCTATCGCTCGAGGAACGTATATTAAACATGTATCACAATTATTCTACGCAATTCGGAGAAAAAGTATGCCGCCGACGCGCCTCGTATAAAATGCGCCGCTTAGTACCTTCGGATGTGCTAGAACTGCATAAATAGAAATTGTATAAAATTGGAAATATCTATATATTAATAAATAGTAATACTGGGTTTACAATTTAAATCAAATAGTATAAATATGTGTCGGTAACATTCTGTATGTTTTCTAGCCCTATAATAATTATTGTTTATTTTAATTAAAACTATTCAATGGACCAATCAAAACTGTTCCTGACACAACATGCGAGCCGTTGGTTCAGCCGAACGTGCATCTTTAAAACCGTACCTATCATAATTTAGTACTGAAATAAACTATATTAGAACCTGCCCATTTTTTACATGTCATCATTTAGATTACAAAGCACTAGGCGTCCCCGCTCGGCGCGTCGTCGGGGCGCAAGCGGCAGCGATTAACTCTCGCGCAGATTACGTGGCGCATGCAGAGTCCACATTATGAAGCCTCATTCTGTGAATTGCCGTTCGAAATGTACGTTAATGAAAACCATGGAAACTTTTGTGCGAATGACGTCACCGATGAGCCGCCTCGTGATGGAATACTACCGCGAGCGGCGGCACTCGCGCGGGCGCCGACGCCGCATCACCGGCCATAGCTCACTCGATATCAGCTTCGGGTAACTACACAACATCCGCATGAGGTACTCTGGCAGGGGTCGCTTTTACGAGGTTTATCAAAAGTCGCACTCCCTCGTCTAGGTGTCGCCATGCGCACGCTATTTTGGCGCGTTTTGCATTTAGTGATGGCATTACATTATAAAATATGCTTTCGGCTTAAATTTTATAACAAATATAATTCGACAAATAACAGACATCCCTCAATGCGCTCGCTAAATCTTCTTCGGTGGTGTAGCGACTGCACAATAATATTGAATATCGATGCAATACAGAGCTCATACTGTCGAGCGTGCGTCAAAAGTTACGATATAATATTAACACACTGTAATAAGGACGAGTCGATTGATTCGAACTTGACCCAGAATTGGCGCGGCGGAGTCGGAGCTCGTAAAGCGAGCCGCGGTGAGGTCACCTCGCGCAGCGGCGCCCCCTGGCGTGCGGGGGGCCCCCTCAGCTCGTTAATAATAATAGTTATAATCATCATTTGGCATTTTTCTGTTCGATCTAGTTTTTTTGTTTCGTTTCGTTACTTTTACGATTTACTTTTAGTTTTAGTTGCTGATTTTGACATCGCATCACTATAAGTCGGTCTGTCGTTAGTGGGTCACGTAATCGTGATCGTAGGTTGGTCGAAAGCGTTGCCTCTTCGAAGTAGAGCGTACCGCGTACGATTTATGATCACGGGCATGGACCGATGAGTTTTTGATTGAAGTTAAATCAAACGACTCGCTGTTAAGCCGCCGGTTTGGACATCGAACAGCTTCCGAATCGCCCAGGGCTAACCTAAAAGGCTTAAAGTTCAAGCCCCTCGATCTGACAGGACGATAAGAGCCCGACGATAACTTTCAGATCTCGTTGAGCGAAAACGGGACGTAATTATCCGTATCGGGCCCTTGTTACGGAGACCATAAATTTACGAAGAGACTGGATTTATCGAAATTATAAACGGGTATTGTTAAACGCACTTACGCAGTGGTGAACCGAGGGTAGTAGCGGTTTATCGGTTAAAACATTATCTTCGAATCTGACTACAAGGTAATTAACCGAAGAGTTCTTGAATTAAGTCAAATTAATGCACTAGCTCAGTGGCTCGGAGAGCACGTTAAGCCATGGGTCTCGGACGTCGTCATCACATCGGTACGCCGGTCGTGGGGCGCTCTCGACCGGCGGGAGGCCCGCATGGAGGGTTGAGGCCCTAGCCCCTCGGCCTAGAGTAGGCGGCCGCGGGGGCGCGCGCCATCACGGTGACGGATTAAAAACTAGCACATTAGCAGCAGTGGCGGCTTCCCGATGTCGTTCGTGATTTATTTATGTGTTTTTGTTCTAAAAACAATCGCCATATGCGATTGTGTCACAACGTTATCATCCTCGTGTGTATGTATACAAGTGCACGGGCAGAGCGCTGGTGTAAGTACACATTAAGTTATGGTAGCAATCAAAAATCAACACGTATTATGGTTCATCCATTTTTTTGTTAATTCGGAAGAAGTCAAGGAGGAAAGTAGCAAAATGTCTTGAGCTCGCGCGCGCCCCGCCGGCGTGCTGTCCTTTCTGCCTCTTTAGCGAGTCACAGAATGTATTAAAGATCTTTATTTCTGTTTAACGCTTATTATTCATATCCATATACTTGATATACTAAAAAAGGACTTGTTATTATAATAAATTACTATAATTAATAATAACAATTATTTATTTTTATTAATAATTGTTATTAATAAATCTGGTCGTATTCTAGAAATAAGTTACTTAAAGAGATATACATTTTCCGGAGCACTCCATAGCGGCCGACCTTGAGACTTCAGGTGATTACAGTCTCCAAAAACAAGCAGAAAGGCTTAATTTTCAGAATCACTGTAGAAATCCAGTAATTTTAAATTTCAACATCCCTCATAAAAACAACAACGTTTTTTGTATAAACACTAGTTTATTATTATTACTATAGTATAATTTTTATTATACCACAAAAATGAACTGTATTTTATAGAATATAATAACCTTATTATGTACATTATTGAGTACTAATGAGTAACGCAACTCGAATATTTCAACGTTCATATAAAGATTTGCCTACTTCTGCCTTTGCCTATTCTCTTGTTGGCTTTATTTTGTGCAGGAAAAAATGACTTATTAGATTTTTAATGTTTTCAGAGACACTTGCCCTCACTATTGTAACTACAGTAGAAACTGGCGTGGCCCGATGGTTTGTTCACCTGGAAAGCTTGAATGAAGGTCAACTGACGAAACAAATCGTCGTGTCGAAGGGTCGAGTAGGGGCGTCCTAGAAATTTAGTAGAGCCCAAGTCCGTGGCATATTAAAGGACCAAACTTTAGGCACCTCGAGCTGACGAGGTTGCATGAAACATCGATAGATGTAAACGTACCAAAATTCAATATGCAAAAAACGTAGCACGTGGAAGTCTGTGATCCTACGTTCCAAGAAATAGGTATGAATTCATAAAAAAAAAATGTTTCTTGTCGGAAATTAGTTTTACTTTTCTCCGGCATATATCACAAAAGAGAGGTGTGTCGATTACGCTTAAAACATTTATAGATGTAAGTTTAAAAATGTAGAACGGGAGTGGCCTCGCGCGGGCGGGGCGGGCGGGGCCGGCGGAGCGCGCTTTGGACTCGGAAAGCGACGCGGCCGATCTTTTATCACGGCCGAATCGATGCGGCCGAAGTAAAAATAACTTAAATTATCAACCGATAAGTTTCTAATTCGAGTTAAATTAAATTCCTCGTTCTACGCTTCGGAGAGCAGGTCGAGCCGCGGGCGCGGCCGCACCGCCGACTCGCGCCGGGCGAGGGGCTCGAGGTCCGCGGGCCTGCATTCGATACGCGATTTTGGAGGACCGTGCCCTGCGGTGGAGTGACAATGATCGAAAACGATCTTTTTGAAATACAGACGGCGTGCCCAGTTCGCGCACGCAGACAGACAAAGGGAGGGACGAATCCGAACTATCGGAACAACGATTCCTTGGACGAGCGCGGCGGGTTAGCGGCGAGCCGCCCGCCGCTAACCCGCCGGCGTCCGCGGCTATCGATTATTCCCGCACCTGCAATGCCGTTCGTATCGTATTGTAGTTGACGCTTATAGCTTTGCATGTGCAAAGCCTTGAATGGATCATAGTTCTGTGTCACCGTGTGCGGTTTTGGCGTCGCTGTTTTGTTTGTTGTCGCGTAATTCTCGCTGTCGATCGTCGAGTTCTGAGCCCTTTCGCCGACTTTTAACTATGGGATAAATCCCCAAATATAAATTACACTAGCGGTCACCCGCCTGCATCGCTGGGTATATATTAAAATTTAGTATTTCTTTTTTTATTTTCTAAACGTACTCTCGGTTTCGCTCTCATGGACATTATATTAAAATGAATTCCTTCATCTTCTATATCGGCTGATTTTCCCGACAGTTTTGATCGCGATCAAGGTCCTATTCTAGATGACAATTCTAGTTCCATTGTTGGCTGCAGTCCCTGTCCTACTCTCGATTTCAATGCCGGTTTCGATACCGATCTGGTCCTAAGGCGTCAATGGTAGTAAGAACAAATTACGATTTATACTGGAACGGACATCGAAACGACAAGAAAAGCCATAAATACTATTATTACTTGTATTTATACATTTTTTACATAAAAGATAGTATCGTTATATATATCAATCTTATCTTATATCCTACTTAAGAACATAATATACCTCTATGAAAAATTTAATTACAATCCGTCCAGCCGCCAGTATATAACAAATATCCATACAAACATACATTTTTTATATTATAAATGGCCTATAACAATCTATGATTCCGTCAATTAATCAAAGTCCTATTACAATCCGTCCAGCCGTCAACGTGGCAAACATCCATACAACATGTTCTTACATTTTTATATTATAAATGGCTATAACAATCTACAAACGATTCCGCGTCAAATAGTCAAAGTCCCTATTACAAATCTGCCAGCCGTGCATATGGCAAACATCCATACAAACATGCTCTTACATTTTTTATATTATAAATGGCCTATAACAATCTACAAACGATTCCGCGTCAATTAATCAAAGTCCCTATTACAATCCGTCCAGCCGTCAGCGTATGGCAAACATCCATACAAACATGCTCTTACATTTTTTATATTATAAATGGCCTATAACAATCTACAAACGATTCCGCGTCAAATAGTCAAAGTCCCTATTACAATCTGCCCAGCCGTCAGCATATGGCAAACATCCATACAAACAAGCTCTTACATTTTTTATATTATAAATGGCCTATAACAATCTACAAACGATTCCGCGTCAAATAGTCAAAGTCCCTATTACAATCTGTCCAGCCGTCAGCGTATGGTAAACATCCATACAAACATGTTCTCACATTTTTTATATTATAAATGGCCTATAACAATCTACAAACGATTCCGCGTCAAATAGTCAAAGTCCCGATTACAATCCGTTCAGCCGTCAGCGTATGGCAAACATCCATACAAACATGTTCTTAGATTTTTTATATTATAAATGGCCTATAACAATCTACAAACGATTCCGCGTCAAATAGTCATAGTCCCGATTACAATCCGTTCAGCCGTCAGCGTATGGCAAACATCCATACAAACATGTTCTTACATTTTTTATATTATAAATGGCCTATAACAATCTACAAACGATTCCGCGTCAATTAGTCAAAGTCCCTATTACAATCCGTCCAGCCGTCAGCGTATGGCAAACATCCATACAAACATGTTCTTACATTTTTTATATTATAAATGGCCTATAACAATCTATAAACGATTCCGCGTCAAATAGTCATAGTCCCGAATACAATCCGTTCAACCGTCAGCGTATGGCAAACATCCATACAAACATGTTCTTACATTTTTTATATTATAAATGGCCTATAACAATCTACAAACGATTCCGCGTCAATTAGTCAAAGTCCCTATTACAATCCGTCCAGCCGTCAGCGTATGGCAAACATCCATACAAACATGTTCTTAGATTTTTTATATTATAAATGGTCTATAACAATCTATAAACGATTCCGCGTCAAATAGTCATAGTCCCGATTACAATCCGTTCAGCCGTCAGCGTATGGCAAATATCCATACAAACATGTTCTTACATTTTTTATATTATAAATGGCCTATAACAATCTATAAACGATTCCGCGTCAAATAGTCATAGTCCCGATTACAATCCGTTCAGCCGTCAGCGTATGGCAAACATCCATACAAACATGTTCTTACATTTTTTATATTATAAATGGCCCTAACAATCTATAAACGATTCCGCGTCAATGGTCATAGTCCCGATACAATCCGTTCAGCCGTCGGCATACAATCCATACAAACATGTTCTTACATTTTATATTATAAATGGCCTATAACAATCTACAAACGATTCCGCGTCAAATGGTCATGGTCCCGATTACAATCCGTTCAGCCGTCAGCATGGCAAACATCCGCTACAAACATGTAGATTTTTTATATTATAAATGGCCTATAACAATCTAAACGATTCCGCGTCAAATAGTCAGGTCCCGATTACAATCGTTCAGCCGTCAGCGTATGACAAACATCCATACAAACATGTTCTTACATTTTTATATTATAAATGGCCTATAACAATCTACAAACGATTCCGCGCGTCAAATAGTCATGGTCCCGATTACAATCCGTTCAGCCGTCAGCGTATGGCAAACATCCATACAAACATGTTTTACATTTTTATATTATAAATGGCTATAACAATCTATAAACGATTCCGCGTCAAATAGTCAAAGTCCTATTACAATCCGTCCAGCCGTCGGCGTATGGTAAACATCCATACAAACATGTTCGCACATTTTTATATTATAATGGCTATAACAATCTATAAACGATTGTCAAATGGTCCTCCCGATTACAATCCGTTCAGCCGTAAGCGTATGGCAAACATCCAACCGCAAACATGTTCTTACATTTTATATTATAAATGGCCTATAACGAATATAAACGATTCCGCGTCAAATAGTCTGGTCGATTACAATCCGTTCAGCCGTCAGCGTATGGCAAACATCCATACAAACATGTTCTTACATTTTTTATATTATAAATGGCCTATAACAATCTACAAACGATTCCGCGTCAAATAGTCATAGTCCCGATTACAATCCGTTCAGCCGTCAGCGTATGGCAAACATCCATACAAACATGTTCTTACATTTTTTATATTATAAATGGCCTATAACAATCTATAAACGATTCCGCGTCAAATAGTCATAGTCCCGATTACAATCCGTCCAGCCGTCAGCGTATGGCAAACATCCATACAAACATGTTCTTACATTTTTTATATTATAAATGGCCTATAACAATCTGCAACAGATTCCGCGTCAAATAATCGCAATCCGTTCAGCCGTCAGCGTATGGCAAACATCCGAAGTACTTACATTTTTATATTATAAATGGCCTATAACAATCTATAAACGATTCCGCGTCAAATAGTCATAGTCCCGATTACAATCCGTTCAGCCGTCAGCGTATGGCAAACATCCATACAAACATGTTCTTAGATTTTTTATATTATAAATGGCCTATAACAATCTACAAACGATTCCGTCAAATAGTCACTGGTCGATTCTGAGAAATCCGTCCAGCCGTCAGCGTGGCGGCAAACATCCATACAAACATGTTCTTACATTTTTTATATTATAAATGGCCTATAACAATCTACAAACGATTCCGCGTCAAATGGTCGCAGCGCCATACTGATACGATCAGTACTTTTTACGTGATTGAGCCTCAAAAAAGCAACTCTGTATATATACAGATTTCGTACTGGCGGCTCTTCATTTTAAGAGATACATTAGTTTGATCGATTCATTTATGATCACGCCGCTTCGGTTTACCTAAAAATAGACATTTTCTTTCTAGATTGCCTCAATGTTCATCTAGCGCGAATAATGAAGAATTATTTTAGAATTAATTAATTTTATATAATTAAACTAATTAATTTAGAAGTAAAGTATTATTTTTAAGTGAAAAATATTCATGCGATAATATGGATATCGAAATAAGAAGTATATGGCGAAGTTGTACTTTTTATGAATTTGATGAAGAAAAGTTTTTGAATTAGTACCGGATGGCTGAAAGTAAATTAATGACAATGCCGTGATTGAAGCGGTATTATGAAGCAAAACAATGGAAATCCATGTTTTAAAGCATTATTCCACAGAGAGCCTTAAAAGCGAGTTTAAAATAAAACATAATTGTTTAATTTATAATAATTTAATTAAGTCTTTTGTACTCCGGTATTAGCACGCTCGCACGTGGTCACCGACAGACAAGAAACCGGTACGCGATGCGGAAACGTGCGGAATGCGGGGGGCATAATATGTAATTGCATATATTAAGATTTTGAAAATATTGCTCGGTCAACCGAAAAAAAATAGTTTATAATATAAAATTTATTACACGTAATTCTTGGGGTTCCATTACGGAAGAGTACGCACAGCGATATTAATGTATATCTGTGGACATAATATATATGTTACACAATAGTCAGAAGCCGTCTTTTGGCTCAACATTGAGAACGCATTCAATTTTCAAGCAATTTTAAATAAAAAACTTTTAATTACATTGTTTCGTGAAACGCACTGCCCTAGCTATTTGCAACCATTAACTAATGGTTTTTTTTATGTATTTATTTGTTTGTTTAATACGTAATTGTGATCCCTTCAATTTAAATATTTTCTCGTACACATGTAAAACGTCAAACGTATGTTTGTATTATTGTTTAGTTTATGCCCGGTTTCAACTAATATATCTCTGGACGCGATCGCTCTGATAATAGTTTCTTAAGGCCGAAATAAATTATTTATAGCTAGTTATAATAAAGCGTTCGCTCTGGCCGCATATTTAGAATTACATTCATCATAAGTTATGCACGTCTATTAAGTCATAGTCTAATGTCAAGTCTATTGAATTCAGTGAACAACGCCACTGTTGCCGTTTTCGAGTACGTCGCTGATGGTGAATTACAGAAGCACGCCGGTGGCGGCGGGTGGTCACGGGTGGTAGTGGGTGGTCGCGGGTGGCCGCGGGTGGCTGTCTTTGTGATATGACGTTTAGTCACGAAACATATGGAGATGATTCAGGAGCAGTCTGGCGGATTATAGATAATGATACCAACACTTGCTATAGATGTGCGATATTTATATATACCTTATACAATCTTATTAGAGATTCGCAGTGGGAAAATGAATCCGAGAGTCGGTGATGTGTTTGTATGCTGTATATTCTGCTTGTGGCTTCACGCTTCGAGTGATGGATTTCCGCAAATTAAATCCTATGAATTTCGAATCTTTCTAAAATATCCTGTGAAGTATCGATAGCCTACCAGTTGGTTAACAGAACGTCCGTGTAACTTACCAATACGATGCGCGTGCGCTCCTGGTAGCCAGTACCGCAGGTGACGCTGCACGGCGACCACTCGCCCCACGCGCTCACCGTGCAGTCCCGCACGTCTGCATCTGCCCACCCATTCGTTCGAGTTACGAGCGAATCAATAAAATTGAAAATGCATATTAAAAATCTTGACTCGGGGACTTAGCTAAGCGTTCTTACACTAGAGACACCTTCTGTCGCCGCGTCGATTACGAGGGCTACACCGAAATTATCGGGAATAGAGCATTTTGAACTGAGTTAAAATAAAAAAAAAACCTTTTTTTACGTGAATAATGGCCATTTAGAATCGTGATGACGTTTACACAATTAATAAGGAAACGTTTAAAAAAACAGTGTGTGGTCAGACACACGACGTGAAGTGAAACTTCTTGCATGGTTACTCCATATCTTTCTGAAGAGCAAAAGGCAGTTCGTGTTAATTGGTGCCGCTCTACTCTGCAAATGGATACTACCGCATTAATGAGGGGAAATCCAAAGGCGTTTAGAACATCGTCTCAGGTGACGAATCATGGATTTATTCATTGGAGCCTGAGAGAAAACTCCAATAGGCAATTTGGATCTTCGAAGACGATCTCAAGCCAACAAAAGTGGTGCGTTGCCGCAGCGTTTCTAAAAAATGATCGCTTCGTTTGTATAGGCAAAAGGATACGTTGGCACAATTCGATTACAGGAAGAGCGATCGTGGTGTGTTTGTCAGAAATCATAGTTGGACTTCGTACAGACGACCCGAAATGTCGCATCATCTCATAACGTGATAACGCGAGTTTCAACACCGCTCATAAAACAAATAACTGTTTCAGGCAGGAAAATGTAGAATCTTTAACCCATCCTTTGGACAGTCCTGACCTGAGGCTTAATGATTTCTTTACATTTTATATAATATAAGATTATTTTCGTGGTCAGCGGTTTGCAGGCAAAGAAGCAGCATTGAAATCTTACAAAACGGCCATTTTTTCATTATCAATTTCAGAGTGGAATTTCTGTATGAATGATTGGTTTCATCGAATGCAAAAGTGCATAAATTATAATGGAGAATATTTCTAAAAAAATTAAAAAATAATTGAGTTATATTCTGCATCTTGTTCTTATTCCCGATCATATCAGTACGCCCCTCGTATTTCAATCACATAGACCGTGGACACATACTTAGAAATGTTTTTCCCACACATGAAGCCAACACTCTGCAAAGGATTTACGGAGCTCGGCACATTTGAGGTTAATTTTTCTCGCATAGTTAATAAAATAGGTCCCCTGTAAAGTATCTGTAGACGTCGTTGTCGTGTCCATTAACGACCTAACGGACGTGCAAAACGCGAACTGCACGGCAGGATGGCGGCGGTACCTGGCGCGGCGAGCGACGGCTGCGGCGGCAGGCGCCGGATGGAGCTGACGCTGAGGCCCGGGTAGTTGGTGCGCACGGCCGGCGGCGGACTCGCGCCGCCCGCACCGCTGATACCGCCCGCGAGAGCGTCTGCGAACAAATTATTATCTTTATATTTATTTCAGAAAGTTATTAGTTCAAATTATCATCAAAACTAAAAACAGTAACGGACGTAGGGTATGGAACATTTTAAAAATTATCGAACCCGATTCGCATCGCGTACAGTTACTAGACGGTACGTGGTATACCGTCATGTATAAACACCTGTTAGAAACGTGACTCACACTGAGCATATCGTACAGCATTGTTGCTAATATTTATAGAGAATG